>LPNX010043634.1:367807-385760 GCA_001517045.1 Pseudotsuga menziesii
GCTGTCATAGTTACGTTTTGCCAAGATTGTGGTCATCTCCATCAATTGCTAGTACCTTAACCCTAGAGCTAGGGTTTTCATTTACCTTGCACTTTAAGTACCCTGAAACCCCATCTGGTCTTCTTCTGTTGTCCAGGTCCGATCTCTCCTATCGGGAGCAGATCTGGGTCTCCCCCATTGTTGTCTTGGACTAGGATAACATAAAGTGAAGGCTGCCTTGATTGGCGTGACAACAATCCATTTGGGAGTCTAGGCAGTCGTGGTTCCACCCCTTAGTTGCTTGCCCCTCTACCATCCATCCTGGATCCACCTTACACAGGAAACTACAAGGCGGGTGATAACACCTAGCTCACGCCCTCTCTCTCCAATAGGGGCGTCATCACACGTGTGGGCTCAATCTGGACTTGGTTTTCACTATTTAGGGTTGGAGTGGGGGCGCCTTGCCTAGGTGGAGGCCTCATCTCACTCCTAACTCATCTTCTTCAGGTTTGGTCTTTCAACGGTGTGCCGTGTTGGTTAGGTCTGGTTTTCTGGTTTTAGGGTTTTGGGTTCTTCTTTCATTGTATAAATAGAGGCTTCTTTAGCTCTATTGGGATGGAACTTTTGAGTTAAAGTTACTTTGAGAAAATTGTATCAAGCAATTTGCTTTGGCTTTGTTAATAAAGATATTCGACTTTGGAGGTCTATGGGCTTTTGATTGTGCTGGATTCCTCATGGTTGAGGTGATATTGTCTCTAACTCATCTCATTTAAATACTTGTATGTGATTAAATATTTTGCTAGCTCAAGAAGGCCATTGTTGGCACAGTAGAATAGCCATTTGTAGTTTCAATTTGGTTACTTATGCAAATCGATATTTTGATGGACATGAGTAGTAAGTAATACAAAATGTTGATCTTGATTTGATTTGCCTAACATACTAGCATATATTTTATCTCACTTCTTGTTTTAAGTTTTGATGTGGTTCAGGCTTCACAGATTGTAGAAGGGTGTGAGCTTAGCTGCTTCTATCCCATGCTTCAAAACAACCATTTGAATTTAACATTTTTAATTGCAGGACCTACAGGGTTCGTCATCTTTTGCTTCAAAAAGAAAGCTGGGAGTAACTTTCTCTCTCTTGTGTTCCATCCACAAGATAATGTTCATTTGGTTACCGGTTACTTAGGAGGCCCTAGTTTACTTCTTTCAATCCTTAGGCTTCCTTCCCATTGCCTTGTTTGGCTTGCCTTTGCTTCTTCTTCTTCGCTGCCCTCTTTTCACGTTATTTTGCAGCCCTTTTTCTTCCCTTTGGACAGCCCTCTTTTTCCTTAGTTTTCACTCATTTTTCTAGCTTTGGACAACCCTCTTTTTCTTCTCTTTGGACAGCCTTCTTTTCACTTAGTTCGCTGCCCTCTTTTACTGTTTTACAGCCTTCTCTTTACCTTTGGACAGCCCTCTTTTTCACCTTTAAGACAACCCTTTTTTTACCTTTTCTCTCTCCCTTTTCCTTGGTTTTTCTCCTCTCTCTTTCCTCCTTTTTTATCGCTGTTTTTTACCCCTCTTTCAGAGTCTAGTTTGTAGTTTTTTGTCTTTAAAATTTTGATTAATGCATAACGTTTGAACTGTTTAAAGCTCTTATTTGAGGGAAGAATCGAGAAAAGCCCAAAGGCCTTAAGCAAGCAAGGGAGCAAGCAAGATCAAAAAGACAAGTTTCCCTCTTCTCTCTATCCCTTTCTCTCCCTGTTCTTTCAGGAAAAAGGCAAAGAACAAGTCATCAAAAAATTGTAAAATTAATAAAAAGCGAGTGGGATTACGGCTCCCACACCCTTCTTCCCCCATTTTGGGGGAAGTCTGTATCGTTTTATTGTCATGCTTTTCATTTTTGGTTTAAATTGCTAATGGCAGAATAGGCTAGGATAAGTTGCTTAATCATAATCAAGTAGTTCATGTTTTAATTTATTCATTATGTTTTTTGAAAATGAAGTAAAAGTATTGATTTGACTGTTTGATTAAATATTGCATAAGTTCTTGATGTATACTTACCTCCTTGCTTTCTCGATTAGGGCCTTAAAAAGCCTGAAAGAGACTCTTGGGTAGTTAGATTGTTTATGTTTTATTTCTTTTTAAGTTTAACAATCTAAGTAAGACTCTTGAACTTGCAGTAACACAAGTCAAGAGCACTCTTTATCGGAGAGCATTCATAGAACTGCATACCCCTGCATTAGGCATCTTAGATTAGCTAAGTCTCTTGAACCACTGTCATAACACGGGGTCAAGAGCGCTCTCTGTTGGAGAGTCCTAATTAATTAATTTAATAAAACTTGCAACACACACTCCTTAATTAATTAACCTCGTTCTCTCCTTGCCGGAGTATGCTTTGACCGATCTTAGATCGAAGTACCCAGAAACGGCACTGGATCTTTAATCTTGCAAGAATAACTTAATAAAATTTAACACCTCGTAACCAGCGCACCGGTGTTGTAGGGAATTTTCCAAAGTACTTCCTAGTAGAGGCGCCGGAATCCCGCTGTCTAAGCTTCTCAGCTAGCTGGTCAATCTTCACGATACCGGCCTGGGATACTGGGCGGGCCCGACATGTCTTCAACAGAGTGAACTTAGAATATTCTCCCGGCTTTTGACAAACCTTCGTTGACACCTTAATCAAGAGTATATAAAATTCTTAAAACCTACCAAGAGCATTCGCACAATCTAATACTCACTAGTTTGATTTCTAGACTTGTGTTTAATTCTCTTGCACATTTCAGTATTATTGACTCCATAAGGCATTGGTCATTTTTAATCTGCATAATTATTTTATTTCGATCAATTGTTTGTGGTTTATTATAATTTCTTTCTCTGAATGCATAATTAAAGTCTGGAATCATTACTCATCTTTTAATCTCTTGTTAGCAATGGGGATTGCTTTTGATTATGTGTCATATTCATAATAAATAAACACTTCTAATCATAATAACTCCTAAATAACATCCATCCGCATCCGTAACTAAGTAAAACACTTTAACCACATTGAGCCTTAGATAACTCTTTGTTAGGGACTACCCCCCTTGGCTTCGTTAGGAGTTAGCCTAAATGGAGGAGCTAGGAGTAGGTGACGATACCTAGCTCTATGCTTGCCCTCAAGGTCACACCTCTCCCATTTTTCTAAGTGAGGAGACAACTTTCATTAGATTTCTGTTGCTGGTGTGCAATCGGCGAACAACATGTCTTACCATTTGATTTTCTCTTGTTTGGATGTCAACAACATAAATATAGCAGCCACAATATAGATTGATTGAAAGCAAAGAGTGATGATTACAATATAACCAGTGTCAAATGGAGTCAAAAGTAAGAGATGTTGCTAAAATAGGAAATGTTGTGCAAGTGTATTTGGTTGTTTTTAAGATAAACGTGGATTTAGATGTGTGGATTAGTGTGCTGGTTAATTATTGGTTTGGTCCTATACACTTCACCTTCTAAAAACTGAGCGCTTAAGTGGCTTTACCAAGTGTCCGATGAGATGAGAATGAACCTGCTTGAAGTAGCCCCTTTACTATGTGGTAGTCACCCTTTGTGACCTCCCGAGGTTTTTCGAAGATTAGATTAATTGGGTTTCCCTATTAATGCCAGTCACCTAACTTCCTTTTTGATATAGCCACTCTGGATCGAATGAACCGCAGATGGTGTAGAGCATACAAGAAGAGAGGCCTTGGTTTATTTTAAGAGTTTTAAAGCAACACTTTTTCTTGATTATTAGACCCCAAGAATCTCTTTCAGGCCTAAAGGCCATACTCGGGAGAGCAAGAGGGGTTAATTCCAAAGTAAAATAAATTGGAAGAAATACAAGTTTTCTAATTACTACAACCAAAAGTCTCTTTTACTCCTGAAGTACGTACTTGGGAGACCAAGCTTGGGTTGGTATGCAATTTATTTCAAAAATAAAAAGAAGAGACTTGAAGCAAACTAAAGTGATTAATCTATCTTATTCAATGCGAGAAAAGTAAAACTATTCTAGTGTCGTACAGGTAAAAAGCAAATAAATCATTGAAGGCCAAATATAGGCTTCTCCCAAATGGAGGAAGGAGGGTGTGGGAGCCGTAATCCCACTTGCTTTTTATTAATTTTGTTACAATGCTACTTAAGCAAAATGAAATACCTTTTTGACCCTTGAAAATGGGTCAAACAAAACTTATAAATGCCTAGGAAAGAAGACGATTGAAGGAGGGGGGAAAAGGATGGATTTTAGGTGAGTCGAATGGCCAAAACTTCAAAATTTTGGCAGCATTTCCCTCTTTTATTCCTTCAACCTGCTAAAAATCAGCAAGATAATGATTGTGAATTAGTAGATTAGTACAAAAATATAATTAGAAAAAGTACACTACTTAGTACTTGCAAAAATTTGGAAAACTATTACTATACTACATCAAGTGCTAAGTAAACAACACTAGATATAGGCTTAAGATTACGATTTAAAGGTGTTATCCGCTAATTTTGCACTTAGTGGATTTCCAGTGAGTTGTTAAAGTCATGAACAAGCTAGTTGCTCATTGTTAGTGCTCGGAAGGTTTTACGGTTCATCAGGGCTATTTTTTGGCCTGTTTTTAATAAATGCATGTTCCATACCCTGTGGGGATATTTGTAATAAATGTGCTATAATGACAAACTTCTTGTAAAGGACTTGGCTTCCTAGGACTTAGATGTCAATCTGATCATTCCAAGGTGTTTTTCCTTTGTTAATTATGCAATGCTGAATAAGCGATGTATAGTTTTTGAGTTTTTCACTGCTCCTCCAAAACTGGAATTTTTGTCTTGGTGGTTAAACCCTGGGAGGCTATTAAAGTCCACGTGTTGATGTATATAAGCATGCTAGATATGGTTTTGAGTCAGTATGGACATGTACTAGGTCCCCCTTAGTTTTTTTTTTAATTTTCGAAAAAATATTTTGTTTTCGCAATTTTAGGCCATTTTTAAGGTTTAAATGGAAAAATTCAAAATGTAATAAAAGTGTGATTCAGAGTCCGTTTTTGGCATGGATGGGTTGGTTTTCAAGCTCGGAGCACCTCCTTTACCTCGGGAGCCACTTTTTCCTTGCTTCGGGTGACTATATTGTTTCGTATGGCGTTATTTCGGTAAAGATGCTACAAAACATCAAAAAAATGCAAAAAGTGACAAAATGCACCAAAGTAAAAAAAAAAAAAAAGTCAAATTTATGACTTGGAGAGGGTAGCGAATTATTTTCTAGTGAGGGGTGAATCATACTTGAAATATAATATCATTGTTTATGAATATTTTTGGAGCTAGCGAATCAACCAAAGATTGGATTAACACCCCTCTCCAACCTCACGTGTGGTCTAAATGGCAGGTTTTTACTCGCGTGGAGTGATGTGGAAAGGGAACTAAACTTCATCCTAAATTAACGCAAGTTGAACCCATAAGTTAAGCGTATGATCTCATGTTTTTAGGTGCGCCTCCATCATGGGCTCTCTCGACATGCTATTAGCGATCGATAGTTTGGTTGGTCGATCTTTTGGATGGAGCGCATCCCTCCTTTGAAGAGGTGGCGCATCCCATTAGGGAGAGACTCTACTTGAATTCCAATGCCTCCACAATCATCTCCACGAACTCAAGTGCAACTCACCCCTCTCTGGCAGTTGGCCGGTCCCCCCTGGGGCTTGGTTACTCTATTTAACCGAGGCCTTCTTCCTCACTATGGACGGAAGCAAGGGGTCTCTGCTCGTATGATTGTAATTGTTTATCTTTGTTATGAATAAAGTTGAGTCTTTGGAGGACAATCTGTTGGTGTAGTACTCTTTTTATGGTGAATTCTTGTTCTGTAACCGAGGTGGTATTTGTTTAGCACCTCTTATGGTTCATGCAATTTCAAATATCTAGCTTAGAAGTTTGAATTCCAATCCGTAGAATAGGCATTTGAATTTCAAATTGCTTATTTATGTGTAATCATATAAGATTCAAAAGTTATATGTTGTAGTCGGTAATACCTGTATGCTTTTGGTTTTATGTGACTTACCATACTAGATCTGATCTTTGCATGAAGGTTTCTTGTGTAGTTTTGTAGATCACCAAAGGTAGAGAAAGACTGGACCTTGGTTACATCTTGTCTTCTTCATCGCTTCATTTTGGATCTAACTTGTTTACCCTGTAGGCACCCTCCTCCTCAACCTTGTTCAAAGTTTGAGCTTGAGCTCTTCTTCTTTCTTCTCAATGAAAAAACACTCAACCTCAATATCTTTCCTTTCATTTTCTGCAAGTTAAAATTGATCATTAAATATTTACCATTCTTCTTTTTATTTACTTAAATTTAGATCTAAGAAAGGGCTGAAATTTTGTATCTCAAAGCTTAGATCTAGTTTCCATTTGCTTTGGCACTTCAAGGTTAAATTTTGCAATATTTTTCCGAGTGTTAAAAGTTGTAAATTCTTCGTGTATTTTTGTATATAACCCATTAATTTGGCATCTTAAGCTTGCTGGTTTTTAGCATGTATATGGAAAAAGAGAGAGAGAGACGCTGTCGGTTTTTTGAATATTAAGCCATCTGGAGCACCCATACTCAATTCTACCTCTCGCCTCTTCATTCATCTTCTTCCCAACAACAGTTTTAAGCCCTTTTGACCCATTTTCAAGGGTAAAAAAATGGCTTACTTTTTTAAGAAGTTTGATTGTAACAAATAATAAAAGAGTAAGTGGGATAACGACTCCCACGCCCCTCTTCCCCCATTTGGGGGAAGTCTGTATCGTCCTTTGATGTGATTGACTTTTTCTTTCCTTCTTTTAGTTAAAAGTTTTAGATTAGTTTTGCATTCATTATCTAGCTAGATTTTATTTCAAATGTTACTTTAGAATCTTTAGTTTTTATATTTGTAGATCTAACCCAATCTTGACCTCCCGAGTAAGGCTTTGTCCTGAAAGAGATCCCCGACTGTAGTTTCCTTATATGCAAAACAGATATATTGCTTAGAATAAATCACAAGCACACAATCCATCCTTAAATGGCTATATAGATTAGTATATTTGTTACTTGCTTTTGCTAAATCAGAACAAACATTTGCCTCTATCGTGTATGCTCTACCCCTTGCAGCTCAGTTTGAGACTCAAGGATATCAAAAGTGGTATTCTGCATTCATTAATCCATCACATCTAATTAATAAACTCATATTAATAAAATTTACAACCCTTAATACACTACAAAAATACGACGTAACGAACCTGATGAGCAATGGGAAAATTCTTTAGGGAAAGCGGGAACAACTAGAAAGTGGCCGTGGGGTTCTGTTAGGGTATCCTTGTTGGTGTAGTGTTGAACACCCCTCCACGACTCCATCTATGTGTAATATCCCGGATGCGGATATTCCACTGTTTCCTATTCTAGGGCTTGCTTAAGCCTCCCGATTTACAATAATACTGAAATAAACTTGCATGCAAAGTGCTCGGCAAATGGCCCTATTTTATAGCTAACTAGGGCAGAGATTTTTATGGTTACAGATCAACACTTACCATTGATAATTCCGGTTGATAATGCTCCAGAGACAATATGCATGCATCGAGAACTAATCTGGTGAAGAACTGGTGCTCCTTGCCTCTGGTGTTACCCCAGCAACACAAACCCCTTAATCAGCTAAAGATGACGTTTTTGGTGAAGGAGCTATATGATGAAGGTGAGAATTTGTAGGAATGAAGGTCTTCCCATGCCGGAGAGATTGCTTGAAGCATGCAGAAGTTCTGACCACTCTAAGCAGGCTGGCAAGTTGGTTTGCTGGTTTAGTTGCTCATGCCCCCAGCTACACAAAACTGATGAGAATTGCTCCGGGTGAGCAAACTGGAAGCTGATAATCACCTGGTACTGAAGGATGATTCTGATGATGAGAATGGTGCCAGTATTCCGAAGATAAACGGAGATCTAGGGACCCAGCGAATGCTTTGGGGTTGTCCAGCTAAAACCCCCCCACGGCTGCACACGTGTCCCTGCAAACAACCTTCTGATGGGTGCCAGATAACTGTATATGGATGAATAAGATGAAGAGCTGATGGCGGACCTGGATGATCTACCCTGAAGGAGACCAGGGCAGATATTTCACTGCCGAAACCTCGTTAGTTGAAGACGCCGTCTTCAACCCCAACTGCCGTGGCCGCACGCTGTGCTGCTACTCAAAAGCTCCAAATCAATAATAATCATAAGTGTCCTTCTCCATTCACTTTATCTTTCTTTTATAACTTTCAACTGCAAATAACCTAACTTTTGACCTAATTAGGTCACTTTAACTTCTAATTTGCAGTTGACTTGCATGCAGGTGCATGGAGACTCAATCGGGTGCATGCGTCATCAAATAATGCTAGGGACCCAGCGAATGCTTTGGGGTTTTCCAGCTAAAACCCCCCCACGGCTGCACACGTGTCCCTGCAAACAACCTTCTGATGGGTGCCAGATAACTGTATATGGATGAATAAGATGAAGAGCTGATGGTGGACCTGGATGATCTACCCTGAAGGAGACTAGGGCAGATATTTCACTGCCGAAACCTCGTTAGTTGAAGACGCCGTCTTCAACCCCAACTGCCGTGGCCGCACGCTGTGCTGCTACTCAAAAGCTCCAAATCAATAATAATCATAAGTGTCCTTCTCCATTCACTTTATCTTTCTTTTATAACTTTCAACTGCAAATAACCTAACTTTTGACCTAATTAGGTCACTTTAACTTCTAATTTGCAGTTGACTTGCATGCAGGTGCATGGAGACTCAATCGGGTGCATGCGTCATCAAATAATGCTCAGGTGTCATGCATGCAGGTGGCCTTTGGCTCTGGTGGCCCTCTTCTACCCAATGATGATATAATATTGATGCCCTAGATCTTCTTTATATGGCATCAGTCTACAGCTGATTCCCCGACTGTCAGTGCTCGCTCGAACGTACAGGAATCATATAGGTTAGCGGGTCGGTCCTCAATGCATAAGCAGAAGAGGACATTACAATCCTCCTCACTCAAATTTGCTTGTCCTGAAGCAACTGTAAAGCTGGGTGCTGTAATACCTGTTCTCCCTCCCAAGTGGCCTCTTCTATAGGCAGATCTTTCCATTGAACCAAGTAGTCTCTGATGATTTTGTTCCTCAGTTTAGCTCTCGCACCTCTAGGATGCACTCCAGAATCAGAATCAATTGCCCCTCATCATCAAAGGGGGGCAGCTCGGAAGATGTAACAATCTGTTGGCCGACTGCCTTCTTGAGGTTGGAGACATGAAATACGTTGTGAATCTTGCTCTCTGCGGGTAGTTCTAGCTCATAAGCTACCTCTCCAACCTTCCGAATTATCTTGTATGGACCATAGAAGCGAGGTTTGAGTTTTTCTGCTCCTTTCCTTTTAAGAGATGATTGTCGGTAAGGTTGGAAATGTAAATAAACGAAGTCTCCTACCTCAAAACAACGCTCAACCCTGTGCCTGTTTGCACATAGCTTCTGCTGATTCTGAGCAGCCTGTATGTTCTCCCTAAGTATCTTGAGGATATCTTGACCCTCTTGAATCCACTGTTTGGCCTTAGGGGCCCTGCTATCGTCGAATATTCCGTTTGCGAAAGTGGAAGCATCATACCCATACAGAGCTTGGAAAGGGGTCATCCTAGTGGTCATATGGTGGATGGTGTTGTAACAATGTTCACCCAAGTGTAGCCATTTGATACATGTCCTCTGCTGACCTGCTACGTAATTTCTCAAGTATCCCTCAATCCACTTGTTGACAATCTCTGTCTAGCCGTCACTCTGTGGATGATAACTCGTGCTCATGGCGAACTCGATCCCCATTAACTAGAAAAGCTCTTGCCAAAAGGCTCTTGTGAATTTGCTGTCCCTGTCACTGACAATGGTCTTGGGTAATCGTGGAGTCTAAATACCTCTTTGAAAAATAGTTCGGCTACCTGTGCTGCTGAATAATCTGAAGAAATGGCAAAGAAGTGAGCGAACTTGGTCAATCTGTCCACTACTACGTACAAGCAGTCTCTGCCTTGAACCTTGGGCAACCCAGTAATGAAGCCCATAGAGATGCTCTCCCACTTTTGCTCGGGAATAGGTAAGGGATGTAGTAAACCAGCTGGGTGGGTGTGCTCTATTTTGTTTTGTTGGCACAAGCTGCACTCTCTCACATGTTGTATCACATCATTTTTGCGGCCCTTCCATGAGAACCTTTCTCTAATATGCCTGTAGGTCTTAAGAAACCCCTAATGCCCTGCTAATGGTGAATTGTGCGATGCCGGTAAAATTTTCTTCTTGAGGGGAGACTCTGGAACCAAGAAGATTATGTTCTTGTAGTATATGATGTCATCAATTGCCCGGTACCTATCATCCTAAATTTGTCCATCTAATAGCTCGCAAGCAAACTTATCTTTGGAGTACTCAACCAAAAGATGAGATCTCCAATCTGATGAGATGCTCATAAGGGATAAAGTAGCTGGTCGTCTGGAAAACGCATCGGCCACTGCATTGTTCTTTCCCTTTACGTACTCAATCTCGAAGTCATAGGCCTGAATATTGCTTACCCATTTCTGTTGTCTCTCGTTTAGCTCTTTCTGCTCTGGGAAGTATTTCAAGCTGTTGTGATCTGTCTTAACCTTGAATCTACCACCCACTAAGTACTGCCTAAACTTGGTTAGCGCATGGAGAATGGCTAACATCTCTTTGTTATATATCGAATAGTGGTGCTCATAGTCTTTGAGCTTCCTTCTCTCAAATGCAATGGGGTGGTTGTTTTGCATGAAAACTGCCCCAATTCCCTCTCCTGAAGCATCACATTCTAACACGAAGGGTTGAGAAAAGTCTGGTAAAGCTAATACTGGGCATGAACTCATTACCTTTTTCATTTTCTCGAATGTCTGTTGTGCTGTCTTCGACTAATTGAATGCCCCCTTCTTGGTAAGATCTGTGAGGGGTGCGGTCATCTGTGAGAATCCACTGACATACCTCCTGTAGTAGGTGCAAAGGCCCAAAAATCCCTTTAGTTCTATCACATTTTTAGGTGTAGGCCAATCCAATATTGCCCGAATCTTCTCTAAGTGCACCTGGACCCCGTTGGCCTCTATCACATGCCCTAAGTATAACATCTCTTGCATGCCGAACTCACACTTGGACATTTTGGCATATAGTGACTGCTCCTGTAGAATGCCAAGTACTTCATCTAGATGTCTCAAATGCTCTTCCCAAGTTCTACTGTATATCAATATGTCGTCGAAGAATACCAAAATATACTTACGTAACTGAGTCCTGAAGATATGGTTCATGCATGACTGGAAAGTAGGTGGTACATTAGTGAGCCTGAATGGCATCACTAGAAACTCATAATGTCCATAGTGGCAATGGAAAGCGGTCTTTGGAACATCCTGTTCCTTGACCCGAATCTGATGGTACCCTGAGCAGAGATCAATCTTGGAAAAGTACTTTGCCCCTTGTAGTTCATCCATCAACTCATCAATCCTAGGGATAGGATACCTGTTCTTTATGGTCTTCTTGTTGAGTGCCCTGTAATAAATGCACATGCGTAAGGTTCCATCTTTTTTCCTTACAAGCACTATTGAAGATGCAAAGGGACTAGAGCTAGGTTTGATGTACCTTAGTTTGAGTAGTTCCTTGACTGTACTCTCTATCTCATCTTTATACCTCTTGGGATGTCTGTAAGGAGTGTGATAACTGCTTGAGTCCCCTCCTCTAACTCAATAATGTGCTCAAATCCCCTATCTGGAGGTCGACTTGATGGAAGGTCTTCGAATACTGCCCTGTGCTTCTGCAAAAAGGCCTCTATATCTATTGGATGTTGTGTGGGCTCATCTGGTGGTTTCCTGAAGGTAACCAAACACTTTGCAACCCACTCAATATCTCCTTGTCGGTGTACTACCTCCATTCTGTGTGATGTCACTGTTGTGGGAGGGTAGGTATTCATCCCTCTCAATACTACCTTCTGCCCCTCTGCTCCTGTAAACTCCATCTCCATGGTCTGGTAGTTTGTGGAATACTTCCCTATGGAATACAACCACTGAACTCCTAGTACCACATTCATGTCAGGGACATATACCACATAGTGTTACTTTTAATTTAGGAATCCTCTGACTACACTCCATGGTGTGACCTTCTGCAACTACTGAAAACCCATCAAAACTCTCAGTCTGAATGTTTCTCTTTTTAACCCATGCAGCATCAATAAAGTTTTGGGATTCCCCACCATCTATCAGCACTCCCACTCTGTGGCCCTGTACAGTACCTCTGATCTGGAGAGTGTGGAATCTAGGAATCCTTGTCATGGTAGTAATGGTACCTCCTGAGGCCTATCCCTTAGCAATTGTCTCTGGTGTCTCGCCCTGCTCCTGATCTTGATAATGCTCATCCTCCCCACTGTCGGAATAGGCCTCTATGTAGTAGGCGTTTCTTTTTCTAGAACATCTGTGACGTGGTACCCATGGTTCCTGGAAAGTGAAACATAAATTTTTTCTTGTAAGGTCCTGTCGGGTATCATTGTCCATCCATTCTTTCTTGGGCCATTCTTTTTGGAACAATTTCCTCTCTTTATCTTTAATAGGGAAATTGGTTCTGGGAGGAAACCTATTTTTGGGCACTGCATTCTGCAAGTCTCTAGTCCGACTGATGGCATCTGCTAGGGTGGTGGGCCTATAAGACTTTACCCATCCCCGTAAGGGTTCAGTGAGAGCCTCAGTGAACAACATAATCAACCTGCTCTCTGATATATCTGTCACCATGACTGCTATCCTCTGAAACTCCGAAATAAATGAGCCTTCGTGTAAAATTTGGGTACGATGTGATGGTATTGTGACCTAGTGTTACTAACCCGTGGTACCACCACTCATGTGCTTCTTCGTCCAAATGCAAAGTAGCCAATTTAATGGCATCTGTCTAAATCATGGGGTTGAGCTGGAAGTATGTATCCAACTTCTGCACCCACATTAGAGGAAATTTCAACTCAAAATGGGCCTCCTAAAAAGAATTAATAAAATAATAGTTAAAATAATAAAATAATATTTATTAATTTTGGAGGAAGAAAAGAAAAAAACAACTTTTTTGTTTGTATTTTTGACATATATCCCCATGTTTTTACTCAAATTTCGATCGGGAGAGCTCGTTGGATGCGGAATTTAATTCCGCATCCAACGAGTGCCCACTCGGCATACTTTTGACGGACCCCGCTACCCCAAAAACAAGAAATACCTGAAAAAACGTGATGATGACTGAATTTAATTCCGCATCCAACGAGCTCTCCCGATCGAAATTTGAGTAAAAACACGGGGAGATATGTTGAAAATACAAACAAAAAAAGTAGTTTTTTTTATGATACCTATCCCCAAATTTATATTAAAAAAATGTTTAAGACCTATACAGTATTTCAAATTTAAAGAAATTTCATTGGCTAACACATGATGACATGGAATTTGAATCAAAGTTAAAAGGCCCATTTTGAGTTGAAATTTCCTCTAATGAATTTCGGGCTGGGCCACCCTAGGTGCCCTCAAAGGTAGGGATAGTCAGTTTCCCTACGGTGCGCTGTAACTCATAGTTCTGGGTGAATGGCCTAATGTAAGCTTTGGGTTTGTTCTTTCTTTTAAAGTGGCAGAAGTCAGTGAACGTCATGGCTGAATGGAATTCCTCTCCTAAAGCTCTATATTCTCTAAGATAGGCACTCATGGATTCTTCTGGTTCTGCGTGTGCTAGAGGCACTGCAGCTGGACTATCTAAGAATTGAGGCATGGTGGGTCGGAAAGGCTTGTATATATGGGTATGGCTGTGCATGTTGCTATGTAAGTGCTCCTTACTACTGCTGGTGGATACCCTATCACTGTTGGGAAATAAGGGACTATGTGGGGTGGGCCCATTTTTCTCAGTCATTTGCATGAAGGTACTCATCTTTTATTTTTGCCCAGTAGTGAGTTCTTTTATGGCTGATATGAGACTATTGAAAGCTATTTTATCATCCTCGACCATTGTTTCTTTGCTCTTTCCAACTGATACTCTCTGTTCCCCAAATCTATGTCCTCTAACTCCTCTTCTCTGTCTCTACACCTCTATTTTCGGTAAGTAATGTTGTATAGGTCTTCTGAATTCATTTATAATTTTGCATGCCCACAGCTGGCAAGGAAAATAGCTCTGATACCACTATAATATCCCAGATGCGGATATTCCACTATTTTCTATTCTAGGGCTTGCTTAAGCCTCCCGATTTACAATAATACTGAAATAAACTTGCATGCAAAGTGCTCGGAAAATGGCCCTATTTTATAGCTAACTAGGGCATAGATTTTTATGGTTATAGATCAACACTTACCACTGATAATCCCGGCTGATAATGCTCCAGAGACAATATGCATGCATCGAGAACTGATCTGGTGAAGAACTGGTGCTCCTTGCCTCTGGTGTTACCCCAGCAACACAAACCCCTCAATCAGCTAAAGACGACGTTTTTGGTGAAGGAGCTATATGATGAAGGTGAGAATTTGCAGGAATGAAGGTCTTCCCATGCAGGAGAGATTGCCTGAAGCATGCAGAAGTTCTGACCACTCTAAGCAGGCTAGCGAGTTGGTTTGCTGGTTTAGCTGCTCACGCCCCCAGCTACACAAAACTGATGAGAATTGCTCCAGATGAGCAAACTGGAAGCTGATAATCACCTAGTACTGAAGGATGATTCTGATGATGAGAATGGTGCTAGTATTCTGAAGATAAACGGAGATCTGGGGACCCAGCGAATGCTTTGGGATTTTCCAGCTAAAACCCCCTCACGACTGCACACGTGTCCCTGCAAACAACCTTCTGATGGGTGCCAGATAACTGTATATGGATGAATAAGATGAAGAGCTGATGGTGGACCTGGATGATCTACCTTGCAGGAGACTAGGGCAGATATTTCACTGTCGAAACCTGGTTAGTTGAAGACGCCGTCTTCAACCTCAACTGCCGTGGCCGCACGCTGTGCTGTTACTCAAAAGCTCCAAATCAATAATAATCATAAGTGTCCTTCTCCATTCACTTTATCTTTCTTTTATAACTTTCAACTGCGAATAACCTAACTTTTGACCTAATTAGGTCACTTTAACTTCTAATTTGCAGTTGACTTGCATGCAGGTGCATGGAGACTCAATCGGGTGCATGCGTCATCAAATAATGCTCAGATTTCTTCCATGCAGGTGGCTTTTGGCTCTGGTGGTCCTCTTCTACCCAATGATGATATAATATTGATGCCCTAGATCTTCTTTATATGGCATCAGTCTACAGCTAATTACCTGACTATCAGTGCCCGCTCAAACCTACAGGAATCATATAGGTTAACGGGTCGGTCTTTAATGCCTAAGCAGAAGAGGACATTACACTATGCCACATTTTCTTGTGCGGAGCCACTCTTCTCAGAATCCAGACATATTCTCAGTACCTCAAGGTATATTGGGAATCCCCTTTTTCCCTTAACTCACTCATCATCGAATAAGTTAAAACTGACCAAGTACACTGCAATTTTTTTCTTTCCTTTAGCAGCATTACTTTCGACTCCATTTTCGACACTAGTTATATTATCATTGTTTATCATTTGGTTCAAGTCATTATTGTTGTGAATGCTATTATCATGCTGGTGAATTATATGTTTAAATATTGTAGTACTTGGTGATTTTATCAAAACTCCTAACAAACACTTTGATTATTCAATGATTAGCAAACACGAGCCTTAGCAACTCTTTCTTAGGGACTACACCCCTTGGCTCCATTAGGAGTGGCCTAAACGAAGGAGTCAGGAGCAGGTGACAATACCTGACTTGAGACCTGCCTCCAAGGACACATCGAGCAGTTTGAAGATTTTTGCTGCGTTCCCCCCTAGGTGTGTGTAAGGAGGAAACAAAACGCACTTTAGATTTAGTTAAATTCACAAGCTTAACTTTGTATGGTAAAACCTTTTAAATAACACTAGCTTGTTTCAAAGGTAACCAAGAAGCAAGTTTAAAGTTTGAGAGAAAGAGAAGAAAAAAGATCTTGCTCAAGCTTTGAATCCGTGTGCAAGCTTGGAGGGTTTGTTATTGAGAGCAAGAGTATTTGTGTTCATCCAACGCAAGTCTCAAGGAAAGGTCAGTGCAACTTAGCTCAACCTATCACTCAAGATTAAAATCTTGCACACTTAGCAAACCTACAAAAGATACATTAGATTTGGTACACCCACTGTTAGAAAGCCAAAAGATTATGAAATAGAACTGAATAAAGCATAAACTCTCAAATCTCTAAAGCAAAGTAATAGATAAACAAGTTGAAAACCTCAAATGTTTATCCTCATGTGCCACAAAATCCCTATAAGCTAGACTAACTATCTATGCAAGACATGAAATGCAACAATATTACCTCATTTACCACAACACATGCACAAAATTGCCCCACCTCGTGAGCCTCCAAAGCCTTCAACTTTATTCAAAATAAAACTATAAGCTTATTACAAGAGTAGAGGTTCCTTGCAACTCTACAAAATGATCAAGATAAACTTGCTTAAATAGAATTTACAACCTAGGAGGGGCGCATTCTACACTAGAGTGGATTGGCGCATGAGCTTGAGTTGTTGCGAGTTTACTTAAGCGAATCAAGGATTTGTTTGAGGTAAAGTGGAGTATATATATTAGAGGTAGGCGCCACATCCCAAGAGGTGTGCCACCTCTCAAGTGGATCCCCATCAATTCAACCAAAACATGCCACATCAACAAGCGTGAGTTTCATGTGAAGGACGCCGGTTGAGAGACTTGTTCAAAGTCTGATTCCAGTGTATTAGTTGATCCGTCTGCTTGTCTAGCCAATATTGGCTAGTCACTTTTTTATTTGAATAATTTTGACCATGGCCCTGCGGGGTTTGTAATAAAATGTGCTAGTAGGATGTTTTTGAGTGGTTCAGTCTCCTGAGACGTAGAATCTCAAATAGGGTATTCCAGGAAGTTTTTTGCCCCTGACAATTATGCTTTGCCTTCAGCCGAGTATAATTGACGAGGTTTTCTCTCGCTTCCTCCAAAGCTGGAATTCCCGATGTTGAATTCTGGGCCTTGGGGGGTTATTAGAACCCAATTGAGTGTTATAAGCCTACTAGACATTATTTAGATAGATCATGATCATGTCCTAAGTCATCTGGACATATCAAATTTTTTCGAAAAAATCTTTTTCGAACGTGGAAATTTTTTTTTTAATTTTTTAATTTTTAATTACTTTTCCTAAGTTTTTTGGGTTAATTTTTCCATAAATTAAATGGAAAAAACCCGCTCGTGGTAAATAAGTTATCCGGGCTCCGAATTCAGTGATTGAAGGCTCTAACCTTAAGCCAAAAATCATTCTTGACCAGCCAGCTAGTCAGAGCCAGCTTTCAGATCAACAATCGGACACATAATGCCTTTTTTCTCAAAAAAGTCAGTTTTGAGTAAAAAAATGAATTTTTATTAAAAAATGATTATTTTGGAGAAAATTAAAACTGTTCAAATTAATCCAAATTCAGTGAAATAAAAGGCTAAATGACATCTCATGGAGCACTTATGATGATTGGAGTTATCATAACTCAGCTTCAGTCATCATTAAGAGAGCAATTAATTTATTATCAGTTAGCAGACATGTCATCTCCAGCTAAAGATGAGATGGAGAGCACTCATTGGTCCGATGATTTGATCGAGGTGAAGACTGAAGCTTACACTATCAATGGGCTTCCCAAACCTAGCACAGACTCCAGCCAGACCTAAAGAGGTGGTTTTATCAACATCCAGGAGCCTCCTTCACCCATTCACGCCCCTCCTTAGCAGTGATGCGCCTTCCACACGTGTGGGCTTGTTTGAGGGTGGATTTCAGTGTTTTTAGTTGGAGTGGGGGCACCTTTCCTGGGTGGAGGTCTCCCCTCACTCCCGGTCCTCCGATTTAGGTTTGGCTCTTCTGTTAGGTGGTCAGGCTGGTTAGGTTATTTGGTTTGGTTTTAGGGTTTTAGCACTCTCT
>LPNX010043640.1:935-16771 GCA_001517045.1 Pseudotsuga menziesii
GAAGAAAAAAATTGGATTTCTGCATTGTTGAAAAGGAGGAACAAAATTGGATTTCTGCATGGTTGAAACTAGAATTAGCAAATTTTGAATGTGGGTTAAATCTTGGAGGTTAACAGCATTTAATTATTAGCATTAAATTTTAATTGGAGAGTAAAGCGTATATGTTTATGTTTTCATTAGTGTTTTTAAACTTGAAATAATAGTTTATGTTTTTATTGAGATTTGAATTTGAGTGAAAGATATTTAGAAAATGGAAAATATCAATTTTGTTTTATGTTTTTTTGTGGTGGTAATTATTGTGAAAATATGGTTACATGTTTTTGTTGTTGTATTTATTTTGAAAATAGAGTTATATGTTTTGTTTTTTTAATTGTTGTTTGATGAGAGGTTGTTCAATTATGTGTCATACAACTACAAATAAGTAAATATTATGGTTTTATGTATTTTGAATTGTTAGTATTATTACACACACTTTGAATTGGAGGAGGCTAGTAAACTTCAGTGCAGTTTAGAAAAATAAAAGAACAAATTTTGTTTTATGTTTCTTTTGTGGTTATATTTATTATAAAAATCTAGTTGCATGTTTTTGTAGTTGTATTTATTTTGAAAATACACATATGTTTTGGGTTCTTTAGTTTTTCTTTGAAAATACAGTTATTTGTTGTTTCATGAGAAGTTGTTTAATTATGTTTTGCTTTTTAAATTGTTGTTTTTTGGTTCTTGACTTAGCAGGCATAATTCATGAGGTTTAGCAAATTTAATTGTACATTAAATGTTGGAAGTTTAAAGCATTTTACTAGTATTATTACATAGATTTTGAGATCCCACTCGAAATCAATACTTATTAGCAGTATTACCATTAAAATCTAATTATGCATTAAATATTGGAAGTTTAGAATATTTTAATAGTATTATTAAATAGATTTTGAATTGGAAGAGGAGGCCGATAAATTGGATTTTTTACATGGTTGAAACCTGAATTAGCAAACTTTAAATGTGGGTTAAATATTGGAGGTTTACAACATTTAGTTATTAGTATTACATGACAAGCAAGGGGTGAGGACTCATCCAAATCATGTGCGATGACCTCCGTGCTCATCAAAACCCTCTTGTTTATAATGTCATGCATGTTCTATCATTTCTAACACACATGAGGAATGATTCGATTTGCAAGATACATTGCTTCGTCATGGGGCTCGTATCGAGGGAAATGTAGGCCAAGGGGTTTCCACATCTGGGGTTGGCACAACTAGGGATGGGACATCTGGGGCCATACCATCACACAAATGATCCATTTAGGTCTCCTAACCCTACTAAATCTAGATATCACTGTGGACATGCAGAGGTTTCATAGCATGTCATGCTGCATCCTTGCACAACTTGTCGAAAGATATGATATGGGCCTTCTTTATAGTTTCACGACAATGGGTTGCTCCAATATGTAAGTCAAACTCGTTCTTCACATAGTTTATTATTTTTTTATATCATAGTGTTCAATTGTTTCATAAATTATTTATATTTTAAGTATCTCACAATTTCCATGAACACATTTACAGCTGGTGTACAATGACACCCCAGAATCCCATACTTCGCTTGTTGATGCTAATGATATGGATGCAGTGATCAATGATGCATATGACTTTGGTGCTTCACCATTACTTGTAAGAACTTTACATTTTTATTTACCATAGTGATTTACATATTTATAGTAGGTTTTGACACATTTAATACATCTTAATATTGATACAATAAATTTTATGCAGGGTGGGCACTATGAGTATGTTGCATGTGAGACAAGTCCATCATACATAGAGAAATATTCACAAGTACAGGTATGATTTTAATTATGGTTTTAATTATACTTTTAATGATTCAATATGTACTTTTTTAATCATGTCCTGAGGAAGATGGGTCATCATTGGATTCATGAATGAATGCAGCTAAAGTAAGTATGTAGAGGCGGTTATATTTCATTAACTTCCAGAAGAGTAAGGCGCATATGTGTGTGTGTGTGTGTGTGTGTGTGTGTGTGTGTGTCCCTCTTGTTGTTGCTAGATGGATCAATATACTATTCAATGAATCAACTGGATAACTTGTTTTCCTTCCGGGTTCAAAAGGCCAAAAGGGGAGTTCACCTTCGTTTAACCCTCGTACCACAAAAAACTGACAGGAAACACCAACAAATTCACAAAATTGATACTCACCACCACCAGGATGTTTATGTTTATCAGTTTATGTTTTTATTAGAATTTGAATTTGAGTGAAAACTTTGGAAAAAGAAAACAATCAATTTTGTTTTATGTTTCTTGTGTGCTTGTATTTATTATGGAAATATAGTTACATGTTTTTGTAGTTGTATTTATTTTGAAAATATATTTATATGTTTTGGTTTCTTTAGTTTTTTTTTTGTGAAAGGTTGCTTAAAATATGTGTCATAAAACTTCAAATTAACAAATATTATGATTTTATTTATTTTGAATATATAGTTACATGTTTTTTAGTTGTATTTATTTTGAAAATATAGTTATATGTTTTGTTTTCTTTAGTTCTTCTTTTATGAAAGGTTTTTGAATTATGTATAATAAAACTGTAAATTAGTAAGACTTGAGTTTTCCATTTTAGTGTAGTTTACTCTAATCACAATTTTATTTCTTTATATTTACTAACATTTTATAAAGTTTGTATTGTAATATTTCTGTTAAAACATATGTTGAAACATTTTATTAATATAGAACATTGATATATGGGTGGGTGCACGAAGATGGTTCCACTTTTTAGTGCCATTATATAAATCCAAAAGTAAAATCCGAAAATGAAATCCATAACGCATATGTGTTATTGATGGATTGGTTCGGAAAACACGAGCCTAAAACCAAAGCAAAAGCAAGTGCAATATACCGCACATGCATTTTGCATTGCAGGTAGCGAAGAACGGAAGTGAGATATATCGATATAGCTTGCATGCGATTTGGAGGGCGTATTTTGAGGGAAGAGATCGACAAGATTGAATTCAATGGAAGGTAAGAATTGCTTTGATTTTTTAGTTTTATATTAGCAAAGAGTTTCTTCGATTTTTTGGTTTCGGATTAGGTAAGAATTGCTTTGGGTTTTGGTTTTAATTTAATAAATTTTTAATTAAAACAAAGAATGAAATATTAATTCATTTTAAAATTTGTTGTTTTTATATTAATAGACAACACAAGTCCTGAAGAAAATGTCCAAAATGAAACCACCAATAGCCCAAAACCAAACCCAAATCCAAACATCGAACATGATAGGAATTCTGAAATTCTTGCTCGTTTGGGTGCTTTGAGATGCCTTAGTTCACTTTTTAGAGGGGGGGACCACATAAGACGATCATTGGCAGAGGCACTAGATAACATTACAAATACAATTTCTATTGATCACCCACCTCTCCCCACCCTATGTACATGCAAATATCTTTTTGGTGCACCCATTGACTTGTTGACATTGACATATATTATTTTATGCAGCCTTCTAGTGAGCTAGTGGTGCTTGAAGAGAACCCAATCGAGGTTGTTGGTCACCCATCTCTCCCCCCCTAAGTACATGTATGACTCACTTTCTTTGAAAAATTCATTGTCCCTCCATGTAGTATAGTTCTCTTTGCACATGCAAGTATATTTTTGGTGCACCCATTGATTTGCTGACATTGACATATATTATTTTATGCAGCCTTCTAGTGAGCGATTGGTGCTTGAATAGCACCCAATCGGGGATTCTAGTCACTCACCTCTCCCCCTAGGTACATGTATGTCTCGCTTTCTTTGAAAAAACAAATGTAGGATGTAGATAAATTTTCAAATATTTATATTTTTGTTTGTCTTATACAGGTTTGTACATGTATCTAATTGTTGGCACCATTTTTTTTGCAGGATGTTAGTGAGGCACCGGCGGTACATGTAGTTACACCCAGAACCACTGGCAGCCAAAAAAAAAATATAGACTTCTCAAAATCCACTAGCAATGGCAGTGAAAGGGGGGATAAATAGAATTCATGTATAGGGGAAATACATACATGGACCATTTTGTTTGTATACACACATAGGTATAGTATGATCCACTATTTTGTATTATGGCCATGGCATGCCATTTATGAAAACATTATATGTACATATAATATAAAGCAAGGTTCAAATTTATATATATGGTTGAATTGATATGGGAACATGATATTTATTATATTCCTTTCAAATATGCTTATCCATGTCTTTCATGAAGTATGTGTTTAATGAAAATGATACTTAATGCGTGGTCACCTATGTGATATTATGATATTATAGACCTTATCATAATATATCCTACTAATTATTTGAAGATCTCCAATACTCAAAGGAAGAATGTATGACTCATCCAACTAAGATCAAGTAACCATTGAGTAAGCCACCTCTAATATGTAAATATGTCACATACCATCCAAGGGATAATCATACACCATGTACCCTAAGTATCATGAAGCACCCCTAAACAGGGTGTAAACTATTTTGTATTAACTTCGAAAGCTAATACTCCCTCTTATAAGGAAAGTGTTTTCACCAATACAAGTTAGGTCTCATTGAAAATCCACTAGACCTACCATCTAGTTATATCACAACGTATCAAACCTCCAAGAATGTTGACCACCTATGCATATGAAGGAACATAACTTTGCATCATCAACAAATTTCCAAAATCCATCATCCCTCAAGTCAACACCATGGGAGAAATCACTAGACACCACATCATGAGTTGTTCAGGACATCCTACAAAGATAATAACATCTCCATACAACACCAAGACAAATGAATTGTATCTATGAAAATTACAAAGACAGATAACTTCAGAAATACATACTTAATGAAATACCAAGATCATGGTACAATCAACAACCCATGTGAAGATATCATCAAATTTTTAACATCATAACCTCCACTAAAACAAAAACCTATGATTAGAATCTCTTTTTGCTCCCTTTTTTGCGTCTAGACCATCTTTCAATGTATTTTTCTTCATTTTTTGGACAAAATGGTGCAATCTCATGGGTTGGTGCTATTTAAGGCATTTTCTATGTCCTTTTTCTAAATCTGGTGGAAATTATTGCATAATTTGCACCAGGATTTCCACCTTGTTATGCGCCAGGTTTTGCACCTTGTTATGTGCCAGGTTTTGCATCAGGTTTTGCGCCATGTTTTGCACATATTTTTGCACCTAGTTTATACATCTACTTTTGTTGCGTCTCCTTTTACATCCATGTTTGCATCCACTTTTACACCCATCTTTTCATCATTTTTTGCATCCTCTTTTGCATCCACTTATGCTTCTTTTTTTGCATCCCCTCATGCACCAAGTTTTGCATCAAAGTTTACATCCTATTTTGAGTCTAGTTATGCATATAGTTTTGTTTCACCCACTTTTGCATCCACTTTCACATCCATTTTTTCGTCCACTTTTGCACCCACATTTTCACCCCTTTTTACATCCCATTTTGCATCCATGTTTACATATTTTTTTGCATCTACTATTGCATCCACTTTTGCATCCACTTGTGTCACATCCCAATTCACATCTATTTTTGCGCCTAGTTTTCCACCTGCTTTTTATTCAACTTTTACATCCACATTTGCATCTTTTTTGCATCCAAGTTTACATCAATTATTGCATCCTTTTATGCATCCATTTTTCCATCCACTTTTGCATCGAGGTTTGTGTTGGGTGTTTCGTATAGTTGTGCATATACTTTTGTTGCATCCACTTTCACATCCAATTTTACATCCATGGTTGGATCCACTTTTGCGTCATTTTTTTCATGATGTTTTTCTTTCATGATTGCATCATTTTTGGCATCCATGTTTGCATCCCCTTTTGCATCAAATTTTGGTGCACCCCATTATGCACCCACTTTTGCACTTAATTTTGTTGCATCCATGTTTTTATCCACTTTTGCATCCATTTTTGTGCCGAGATGTTGAATATGACAATTAGGATAATGATTATGATATTGTGGATGGCTATGATGATGATGATAATGTTGTTGATAATGAGGAGAATGATGACAATTATGATGATGGTGATGATGATGATGATGATGGTGATGATGACAATGGTGACGTTGACGATGGTTATGATGGAAATGAAATGAATGATGATGACAATGACAAAAATGATGAATACAATGAGAATGATGATGTTGATCATCTTAATAAATAAAGTTGTTATTGATCATGCATAATTCGTGTGTGTCCTGCATGGCCCTTTTCCACTAATCACAGCATTTGGATAGATGTTATTTCTTATCCCAAAGGTAATGATGAATAACTGATGTTTAGAAGTATTTGATATATTCTTGATTAAATGCTCAATAGGGGTAAACCTATATATGGAACTCAGGAGTCGAGATACAAGAATATTGTTGATGCCAATATTTAAGTTTTCTAATTTCAATTATTATAAATGACATTAATACCTGCAGTTTCTCCCTATATAATGCTACCCAATAATTTTGGTCTGGCGAACTCAATGATAAGGATCCACCTACCTAAAAAGGCATGCATGATTTTTGATTAAAAGTTGTTAGTGTGGAGAATCGATTTTCATGGTTGATCAATTCCCTAGAATGTGCATGTGAAAAGGAAATGGGAACATAGGTAATATTATTGCCAAGTCCACATGGAAGATCATTGTAGTCAATGTCCACATGGAAGAGAAATTCGTCACATGGTGAAAAATATACAACCGAAAACTTGCAGCCTACAACCAACCTATGATTGACACTTGGGATGATTTCAAATATGTCTACAAGCATTTGTACCCATCAACATGCAAGGGTGCAATGTTAGCACAATGGTTGCAACTCCAACAAACTCCTGGATATTCAATACAACAATTTATTGACGATTTCCAAGCCCTCTATCAAACTTTGATTTGAAAATTAAGGGATTACGCAGATAAACTCGGTGTTAACTTCATTTCATGTTTTCTTCCTCACTTAAAATCAAACAATATTTCTTTCCCATCAAGCTTTTCATTACATGACATGACACCTACAACCATATAATAATCAAGGTATGTGGTTGTAATGCTTAGAATGCCTTGTAAAAAACCTCTTATTACTAGCTCTTGCATTGCTTTACCTTTAACCTCGGGAGCATGAAATACTAATGCTTTAGAGCCTTTTACATCTATATTTCCTCTTGCAACATATGAATAGGGTGTCAACACACCCAACATGGCCATACCTATGTTGTATGTTTGTCTTAGTTGTTTAAAGTGCTTATTATTATCATTTTTTAGCAACCTTCCTTAATGTTGCATTGAGAACCATTGTCATACTTACACTATTAATCCCACTAATATCCACCATCTAAGGGAGAAATATCTAATATGTCCCAACATAAGGATTGTTTGTCAACATTCTATAATGAAAACTTCGAACTTTGACTCTCCAAGGAGAAGGGCCTTATAGAATGGGAAATGAAATAAACTCCTCCACTTCCTCCTATCTCAATAGATACCACTAATACCCCCTTTCAAATAATATCCCTTTAAGAACCTTTAAGGTATTTGTCAATTATTTAATGTCCTTGTGATCTCTCATCTATAAGGTTAGGCCATATTTAAAACTCAAAACTAATAGATAACATTAATTCATTTTTCAAAAAACACTCCTTAAAGAACCTTCAATGTAGTTAGGCCATATTTAAAACTCAAATTGGTTTGAAATAACCATATTATGTTTGGATAAAAGACCCTATAGAAGAATATGCCTATATTTGTTATAATGTATTTCATTTTTAGTCGTCTACCCATTATGTTGAGTCCTACAATCATCATGTTTCACCCACTTACCACTTCTTAGAAAAGACAAGTGACTTCTTAGAACTAGTTTTGGCAAATTCCAACTCAAACTCCTCGAGAATGACAATCCAGCATGATTATTTTCCCCCAAGTAGTTGATGAGTCCAGATATAATACATGGGGTTAGAGTCCGCGTAAACAATATTTGTATGGGGCAAGATGTAATGACACAACTTCTGGACCACGATGACCGTGGCCATACCAAGTTTCTCCACATGTGAATAGTGGATTTCTGAGTCTAACAGACTCTTACTAACGTAATATATCACATGTTCTTGATCACTTTCGTTGGTGTGGACTAAGACCATACCAATGGTTTAAAGAGATGCAACCACATAAATGGCATAATCCTTTATATAATCTAGTGGTTGTGGCATAGGGGCATGTGTAAGAGGATGTTTGAGGTTGTTAAATGTGTGATGTGCCATGTCATCCCAAAAAAAGGAGGTATCATTTTTCAATAATCGCATGAAATTGTGTGTCTTTTCAGGATAATTGTAGACGAAATGGCATAAAAAAATTGCGTTCCCTTTCAAACTTTAGAGTTGAGTAACATTGGTGGGGGTGGGTAGGGCAAGGATAGCTTCAATTTTCAGAGGGTCAATACAGATGCTGTCCTTAGACACAATAAATCCAAGCAGTCGGTTAGTCGCAACATAGAAAATGCACTTGTGTGGATTTAAACGAATGTTAAAATGGTGACATCTGAGAAAAATGGCTCTCAGATGATCAACATGGTGATCCCGCTGCTTGGAGTGAGAATGTAGGTCATCAAGATAAGGTTCCACATTGTGATTAATGTCATGGAAAGCATATGACATGGCGCCTTGAAATGTAGCACTAGGATTTTTTTAAGCCAAAAGTGAGTTTTGTATAAGCAAAGTTCCCCCATGGGAAAATGAAAGTCGTGTTATGTTGATCTGATGGGAATATCTCGATTTGATTATAACCAGAGAAGCCATCCATAAACGAAAAGATGACACTATCGGCACAGTTAGCGATAATTTGATTGATGTATGGGGTGGGGAAATTGTCCATATGACAAGCCCGATTCAAATCTCAAAAATAAATGCAAAAGCTTATAGTGCCTTGCTTTTATTGACAGGGACTATGTTGGACACCCATTCAGTCAAGGGAGCGAGGTAAATGAAACGAGCCCAAAGTATTTTTTAAAATCTTCCTTAATGGTTGTTTCTTTCCTCGGATGGACCTAGCGTACCTTTTGTCAAACTGGCTTGGCAACAGGGTAGGTTTTAATCTCATGAACTACAATAGAGGGATCTATCCCTCACATTTATTCATAGGTCCAAGTGAAAATGTCTCTAAATTCGTTGAATAAGGCCGTATAAGGCTTTACCTCAGGAGGTGGAGAGTTGTGGATTATTTGAATGTTATATGGAGTACCAAGTTTCATAGATATATCAACTGACATGGTTTTGGTAATGTTACATAAATTTTCCTCATATTCAACCTCACGTGTGAGGATCGGAGACTGAGGGCCAGGCTTTATATCAGAAGAAATTGTTGAAGCAAATTTCTCTTCTACCATATGGCAATGGGGAAGGAAATAGGATTGATGGTGATGACCTCTCCAAGGCATATCTTCTAGGGACATAACTTCCATGATGGATTCATCATAGGGGAGTGTATGCAAGATATAATCTAGAGATGGGGGGGCTCAATCCAATATGGTAGATGATAAGGATTTGAAGCCACCAACAAATGATGGTTGATGGTCCAGTCACTGGTGGTTTGAATAGCCTGGTGAATTTCATCAAAAGGATTCATTCATGTTGATTTAACAATGGAATATTCTTTATCTATAGTATAAGCAGAAATCATGTTCACAAGTGTGGACTATGAAACACTAGGAGGATTAGATAATGGAAAGATTCACATAAGTGAAGAATATTTTGTGAGACCTACTCCAATGTTCTGGTATTTTCGAGTCATGAAAATCAGAACATTGTTTCCAATATTTTGGGTGGCATCAGGTGAATAGAAGTCTAACTGATCAACAGTAACAATCTTCCCTTGGAATGGGAATTGGACTATCTGAAAAACAGATGAAGCAACATCTTGCATAGCATAAAACTATTTGCAACCTAGGAGAAGATTGTAATATAAAGGAGCGTGAACAAATTCAACATGAATGGAAATTGATTTTCCCCCCATTTCAACCTGGATGGAGGTAAGTAATCCATAAGGTTGAAATTCGTGTCCATTAATGGCCTTTAGTGTTGTGGGTGAACGGTTAATTTTAGGAGAACCAATGGCTCTCCAAAAAGACAAATACATGACTGAGGCGAAGGCTCCCTCGTCCAAAACAGAATGATGGATGGTATTTCCAATTGCTTTTGTGGACAACTGAAAAGCCAACTGATGTGAGATCCTAGTTTTAAAATCATCCAACTTGGAAGTGATAATGTTGTTATTTTCAGGATCCAAATCTCAAAGTGTTGCGAGAAAATTATCTCACTGTGTAGGACATGTTTAGAGTACCTCAAGAGCTGACATAACATGGGTTATATCTTCTACTTTATTATAGTACTGGGAAACCTGTGCGTTAGGATTAAGAATGGACTTTTGAATTGTACTCTTAGGTGGGAAAAGAATTACATTAGGAATAATTTTATTAATCTGAAGACCATTACTTGGAGGAGGGGTGGAAACTAAAGGTTTGTCAAAAGGAACATCATCAGTTTTCCTTTCTGCAGGAGGTTCATAACTTTGGGATCCTGTGTTAAGGTGAACTGTTTCACTTGACATCATTTTTAACTTCATTAATGGAAGATGAAGAAGGCCCATGCAAGTATTGATGATCAATAAATTGTTGTTGGGTGGGGAAATGGTATTTAAGAACTGTCGGGTTGGGTGAGTTTTTCAAAAATTTACTAACTTCCTCTCGACAAGGACACTCTTTAGTAAAATGGTAACCTCCATAAATCAAGCAGTTCTCTTATTCTTATAATCAACATCAGGGTTTTGTGTTTTATATTCCTGCTGGTTATCATAATTTCTTAGATTTATTTTTACCTTTTTTCTTTCCATCTGAAGATTCAGTGGATTGAATTGCATTTACTTCGATGGAAGCAGCAAAAGGGGATGCAGTTTTGGGTGGTGGAACAGGTTGACTAGCTGGTGCAACAAGTTGATTTTTTTGTTTCATGGATTTGTCTGTCGATTGAGTTTGTAATGAACCAAGAACACCAGCATCAGCTGGTTCTATTGTAGGTCTTGTAGGATCTGATGTAGGACGAGGAGCATGAGGAATTAAGTCATACAAAGTACCTGACTGGGAATAAACCAAGTCTAGATACTGAGCATGGTTAATGGCATGCTCCTCTGTAACAACACCTCCCATGGTGACATCCCTAGAAATCAGGGGAGCCTTAATCGTAAACCAATCAACCAGTAAATGAACAAGAATGGGAACCTTAATCAACCAACATCTTCATATCCATTCATGTATATGATCAAAGATATGGTGGTAGTAGTTTGGCAAAGAGAGGTTAACATGTTTGTCCCTATATCGTACTGAATTGGTAACTGAAAATGGGTTAAAATGTCATTTTTAAGGTATTAAAGTCCCAAAAGGAATGCTGGGGCAGCTTAATGTACTATTTCGAAGCTATTTCAGTGAGGGTTCTATGAAACAAACGTAGACAGATTGAACCATCAATCAGAGAATTTGATGAGCACCATAGATGAAAGGTCATCACATGGTTTTTGGGATCCTCACCAGGTTTACCGTTAAATTTAGGTACGTCTGAGGGTAACTTAACTGGAATTGCAGACCATGAGGGATCATGGTGTATTATATTGTTGATCAATCTAGACAAATATGGCAGATCTAATGTAGTCAGAAATGGTAAATTTTGATTAGGTTGAGGATACTGCTAATACTGGTATGGAATCTACAAACCAGTAGGACCATACACAGATTGATAAATGGGTATAGATGAAATTCCTATGGGTGGTTGGTTGGGTGGTTGGTTTCCAAAATATATAGTAGAAGGTATGCCAGGTGAGGGGCTACCTGAGGGAGGTGGTCCTCTAGGGAGTGGGCCTCCAGGTGGTGGCATTGGTCCTCCAAATGTTGGTCCTCCAGGTGGTGGTCCTCCATACGGTGGTCCTCCAAGTGGTGGTCCTCCAGATGGTGGTCCTCCAGGTGGTGGTCCTCTAGATGGTGGTCCTCCAGATGGAGGTCCTCGATATGGTGGTACTCTAGATGGTGGTCCTCCAAATGGTCCTCTAGGGGGTCCTCCAGGTGGTGGGCCTCCGAGTGGGCCTCCAAAACCTCTAGCGATGTTTACAAAGGCTCCTCCATAGGATGGGACATAAGCATTCTTGGGGTAAGGCATTCTTGGATAAACAACCATTGCGGTGGTGGTTGATAAACTTGATGAATCGTAGATGGTTGATTCCCAAGGTAAGTATATCCCCAAGAATGTGGACTAACATCGGGTTGGATCCATGAAGGTACTCTATGGCCGGAAGAGGGTACAACTATGTTGTTATTAGGAGGAGGAGTATTTACTGCTTGTGGTCCCATCAGTAAGTTCTGCCCCATAATAGAAATAGTTCCCCCAGTAGGTAACTATTACTAAAATTTTTAAGGTAAGATAGTGTTTATTTTATTGCTACTTTCCAACTGGCCATTGTCCTGGGGATGGTAAGGTGAATTTATCCTATCTTGAATATGGTACTTCTGTAGCAAAGCTTTGAATTTGTGTGACACAAATTGTGGTACTCCATCTTTGATTACTTCCTTGGGTATTCCAAAACAAGTAAATATTTCTCCATATAGGAAATCTATTACAGCCTGGTCATTGTTCTTCGCTAAAGCCACAACTTCTACCCATTTTTTCATGTAGTCGGTGCAAACTAAAATGTAGGCTTTCTATTTTGAATGAGGATTGATAGGCCCAAAAAAATATAAGGCCCATCTATCAAAAGGTTTCACCACCAATTGTGGTAGAAGAGGCATTTAATACAATCTATTAGGTTGGTCCATTCTTTGACAGTTGTCACAAGACCGGACATATTTCTTGGCATCCCTGAAAAAATATTGGCCAATAATAACCCATTCTCAGTTCCTTATGACCTGTTCTCATGTCTACAAAATGTCCCCCACATGGCTCATCACGACAGGTCTTCAAGATATGGAAGACTTCATCCTCCCTTACACATATCCGGATCTCAATATTAGGACCTATGTAGAAAATATGTCCATCTATCCAACAATACTTGGCACTTTGTTGAATAATCTTCCTTTTCTCTCTTTTTGACAAGTTTTCCAGAAGCTTACCTGCAACCAAGTAGTTAGCAACATCTACATACTAAGGGGAATGAGCTGAAACTGCAAAAAGTGTTCATATAGGAAAGAATCCTCAACTGGTAGGCTATCACCACTATTAGTAAAATGAGATAAATAATCAGCAACAACATTTTCCTTCACAGGCCTGTCAATAATAGTAATATCAAACAACTGTAATAGTAACATCCATCTAGTTATCCTAGAATTTGTAACTAGTTTGTTCATTAGATACTTGATGGTTGAGTGGTCAGTGTGTACAAAGGTGGGATATCCAATGATGTAGTGTCTAAATTTGTTAATGGAGTAAACAATGGCTAAAAATTCCTTCTTTGTAACAGTATAATTGAGTTCAATAGGGGCTAAGTTCTTACTAATGTAATAAATTGCATATGGTGCTTGACCATCTTGCTGACCTAATACTGCTCCAATGGCAATGTTGTAGAAATTCAGGCCAGCAGTAGATTAATTTTACCCACAACAATTATCAATTGATCATGCAAAATTGCTAACAATGGAGACTGAATATGGAGCTGTAACACAAAATTATATTAACTGAGTGTACAATAGCCAACCCTGTAATAAAATAGGTTGCTGAATATATAGAATACATCAAGAGTTTGAATGCATACGGAGGCATCCAAAACTAGCATAAAGCAGGCTTACTCAAAATAGGCAAATCCCCCATAGGTGTAAAAAGCTGATCCCAAATCTGTCATGGAGCTCACGAATTGGCAAGGGCACATGGGCAAGCTAAAGAGTAGTGGAATGGCAGCTCATACATGCTTTTTCATGGAGAAAAGAGAGGAGGATGAAGAGGACCAAAAACTAGTTCACCTCACCTAGTCTTGCTTTCCTATGTGCCTTAAAACACTGAAAAAGCAGGCAGTAAAGCAGAAAAAGCAGGTAGGCGCCTAGGAGGCTAGGAATAAAGAAGATTTGATTCCTAAGTATTTCCCAAGTGCTACATGGGTCAAATATGGAAAGTTTGACCTCTATGGATAGGCAATTAGCAACTTGCACAAGATGGGACACATGAACTAGGAAAATAAGACAAAAATAAATGAATTAATGTCTAAGTGGGAAAACTATGGGTTGATTATTCTAACACCCCCCCTTAAGCCTGAATTTATGAGTAATAAATCAAAAATATAGGGCCTAGAAACAAGGCTTAGTCACCCTTTTACATACTTCAAGTCCATACAACCAAGGAAAGAGGCAAAACCAACTTGGGAAAATCCTCCCTTAAACATGGACTGTAAAACAAAATTGTAGAATATTGTCTCCACTCATGCTTTTACAGCATGATCAGCAATCCCCAGCAGTGATTTGAGATTGCTGAAGGTATTCTCACAAAATTATTTGGTGAAGATATCATCTACTTGTTCTGAAGATGAACAGATTAGCATCGGTGAAGAATCAGCTTCTTCCAGCTTCACTCCTGAAAGGAAAGGAGTTTTGCTTGCTTTGCAATCTTGAATTCTGAATTTGATAAGCAAATCCAAGGCATACTTTGACTGGTGCACCTTGATTCCATCTATGGATTGAGAGATCTCAAGCCCCAAAAATTGACTTAAGAGCCCCAAATCTATCATGGAGAAGGCTTGGTTCATAGCTCCTTTAAAGGAAGCAATCTCAGCCTATGAGCTTCATGTAATGAGGAGGTCATCAAAATATAACACAATGATCATTAATTAACCATTAACTAACTTCAGATAGACATTTGGATCTGATTTGCACCGAACAAAATTCAGAGATAGCAAGAAGCTATCTATCTTGGCATACCAAGCCCTGGGGGCTTGCTTTAGCCCATACAATGAATTTCTAAACCTACACACAAGAGAAGGGTTAGTAGAAAAACATTGAGGCTGCTGCATATATATCTCCTCAGTGAGATCTCCATTCAGTAAGGAACACTTTACATCCATATGATGTACATCCCATTGCCTTGAGGCTGCAATGGATAGAGCTAGCCAGATGGAATCCATCTTTGCCACTGGGGAAAAGGTCTCATTGTAATCAATGCCATGAACCTGTGAGTAGCCTTTAGCTACCAATATAGCCTTGTACTTCAGTGGTGAACCATCAGCAGCAAATTTGGTCTTCTGGAGTGAGCTGAACTCCTCCTTCATGGCTGTTTGCCATCTTGGATCTCCTGCTGCTTCTTCATATGTTTGAGGATTAGACTCCACCATCAAATATAATTTTTCAGCAAACATAGGATCCTTCATGCACAGACCACTCTCAAATTGAGATCTAGTCCTCCTTGGGTCATTGGGATCCCCAGCTAGCTCTCCTGCTGCATGTAGTGTATTGGCTGCCCATTTAGGCCTTGGGGGGATTTTTGGGTCTGCAATAAACTCATCTCCATCAGACAAATCAGAATCAGCATGTTCAACAAACTCTTTACTTACTTCTTGAGGTTCAGGTGGTGAAGAGGCTTCACCAACTTCCACTGCTGCAAGGGGTTCTTCTTCAAACTGAACACACCTTTGAATGAAGGATTTGTTTGTGCTAAAATTTATCAACTTGTACCCTTTTGAATCTTTAGAGTATCCCACAAAAATACACTCTTGGCTTTGGGGCTGCAAAGCCTTCCTCTTCTTTGTCGGGATTCTAGCCCAAGCCTTTGAGCCAAAAATCCTGAAATGGGTCACATCTGGCT
>LPNX010043640.1:17006-30741 GCA_001517045.1 Pseudotsuga menziesii
CTCGGTGTTTTCCTAGGATACAACCTTGGCAGACTCCTTTGGAAAATTTTATCTTAGGCAACCCTATGACCATATCTTTCTCACTAAGATCAGACAGATACTTGTTAGATGGCCAAATCTTTCATGCCATAGCTTGCTAGCTTCATTAGCATGGATAAGAAGAGCAGAGGGGTTTGAGTAAGGTAGGAAGTGTGAAAACATGTATACCTTTTGAGCATGATTTGCAACTCCTTTTGCAATGACTCTACCACTTGAGATTTCTGTGATCTCAACTTCATTGGGGGAGAATATGACCTTCTTAGGAGACCCAGTGTGGGTCATCCGGTACACTGACAGAAGGTTGGAGGCGAGACCAGGGACATATAGCACATTGCTGAACTTACCATGATCAAGATCTATTCTTCCTTTTCCTTTACTTTCAGTGAGAGAGTCATCTCCCAGTACAATAGATGGTCCTTTCGACTTGTCCAGTGAGGAGAAGGCCTCCTTAGTCGAAACCATGTGTCTTGAAGCTCCAGAATCAATGATAAAAATGGGTGAGCTTGATGTGCCAGCAACTAGAGCATGAACTCTCTCTCTGTCATCTGAACTTGATCCTCCTTCTCTCTTCTTTGAGATTTTTGGAAGGGAGATTCCATTATTCTCCAGCAGTTGAGTTAGCATGTCTATCTACTTTTTCATACAAGAGCTTTCAGTGTGATTTCCCTTCGAACAGTATGAGCACTTGTTCATTTCACCTTTGTTTTTCTTCTTCTAGGTATTTTTCTTGGGACCTTGTTGATCCTCTGGAGACTGCTTCTTGTCTCTCTTTTGTTCAGGTGGCTTTTTAGCTTTCTTTTTGCTTTTTGAATCCACCCTCGAATCTCCAGCAATCAAAGCTTGATATTTGGATGGTTTGATGGTGCCCATCATCACCAGCTTGTCTTGTTCTTATGTGAGAGATTCCATGAAATCTGCAAGGCTAGGCATCTTCCAGGTTCGAGCTGTGAGTTTTGTGGTATAGAAGGTCGAAACAAAGACTGAGTAGTCAGGTCCTAGCTTCGAGAGGATGGCCAATACGAGCTGATAATCTTTCTTTTCGATACCACACTGCTTCAGCTGCAAAACTATTGCTTTGAACTTGGAGAAATATAGCTGTAGGGATTCAAAGCTACTAGGACTCATAGAAATCAGCTCATTTTTTATCTGATTTCCCCTCATCTCATCTGTCTTTCCAAAAATATCAGAAAGCTTCTCCCATACTTGTTCTGGTGAAGTTAATCCATCGAGATGGAAAAGGAGGTCTCGGGAAATACTGAGACAGAGGAGGCCATAAGCCTCATCTCTCATGTTGTGCCATTTGATCTTCTCTGCAGCAGCATTGGGCTTTGCTTCTGTAGCCATAGTCACCCTGTAGAGGCCTTTCTCTCTCAACAAGATCTCCATCTCTGCTTTCCATTCAAAATAGTTGAAGGGAGTCAAGATAGTTTTCTGTGAATCCATAGCTTTAGAAAATATGTCTCGGCTGTCAGTAGAAGGCTCCCAGTATTGATGTCGAACCTACAAAACAATTTTTGAAGGAGAGTAACAACCTAAAATGGCTCTGATACCATGTAGAAATTCAGGACAGCAGTAGATTAATTTTACCCACAACAATTATCAATTGATCATGCAAAATTGCTAACAATGGAGATTGAATATGGAGCTGTAACACAAAATTATATTAACTGAGTGTACAATAGCCAAAACTGTAATAAAATAGGTTTCTGAATATATAGAATACATCAAGAGGTCGAATGCATAAGGAGGAATCCAAAACTAGCATAAAGCAGGCTTACTCAAAATAGGCAAATCCCCCATAGGTGTAAAAAGCTGATCCCAAATCTGTCATGGAGCTCACAAATTGGCAAGGGCACATGGGCAAGCTAAAGAGTAGTGGAATGGAAGCTCATACATGCTTTTTCATGGAGAAAAGAGTGGAGGATGAAGAGGACCAAAAACTAGTTCACCTCACCTAGTCTTGCTTTCCTATGTGCCTTAAAACACTGAAAAAGCAGGCAGTAAAGCAGAAAAAGCAGGTAGGTGCCTAGGAGGCCAGGAATGAAGCAGATTTGATTCCTAAGGCTTTCCCAAGTGCTACATGGGTCAAATATGGCAAGTTTGACCTCTATGGATAGGCAATTAGCAACTTGCACAAGGTGGGACACATGAACTAGGCAAATAAGACAAAAATAAATGAATTAATGTCTAAGTGGGTAAACTATGGGTTGATTATTCTAACAAATGTCAGAGGAATCTGAAGAAATGTGGAAATATAGAGCCCAATTGGGCCCCCTTAATATAGGAGTTGTAGACAGACTCTTCTTAAGCTCAGTGAACATTCTTTGACATGCATCATTCCAAGAAAATTGTACATCCTTCATCAATAAGGTAAATAAAGGAGAAGCTAGTTTGGAAGAAATTTCTATAAATATTCTATAATACCTAGCATACCCTAAAAATATACGTACCTCTTTCTGTGTTCCAGGAGTAGGTATGTTTTCAATCACCCTAATTTTGGATGGATCTATGTGGATACCATCAGCAGATATAAAATGCCCCAACACTACACCTTTTCTCATCATCATATGGCACTTTTTGGTGCTCAAATATAGTTGGGTTTGCTCACAGTGTGTTAAAACCTTTTCCAAGTTTTTTAGTGCCTCTTCAAATTCACTGCCATAAGGGGTAAAATCGTCCATGAAAATCTCCATACTATCATTAACCATTTCCAAAAAGACACCAATCATAGCTCTCTGAAATGTGGTTGGTGCATTACATAAGCCGAAGGTGAGCATCCTATATGCAAAGGTACCCTAGGGATAGGTGAAGGTGGTTTTATATTGGTCTTCGGGAGCAATCTGGATTTGATTGTACTCGCTAAACCCATCTAGAAAGGAGAAGAAATTCTTCCTAGACAGGGTGTCAAGTACCTGGTCGATGAAAGGTAGAGGAAAGTGATCTTTCTGTGTTGCCTTGTTCAGCTCTCTGTAATCCACATAGACTCTCCATTTTCCATTCTTCTTGGGTACAATCACGAGTGGAGAAACCCACTCGCTGTCTGATATTAGGTATATAAACCCTGCTTCCAAGATTTTTTGAATCTCTTCCTTCACTATGTCACTAATATTGGGGTTGATCCTTTGTTGTGGCTGGCACATAGGCCCCGGGAGTCACTTTTGATATAAATGTGGTGGGTGCACAGATTAGAAGGGATACCCTTCATGTCTGTGTACTCCCATCCAAATTCCCTCTTATATTTTTTTAAGAGAGTGATTATGCATTCCTTTTCATCCAGAGTAAGATTGGGATTGATATTCAGGGTTTTTTATGGCTCTATCTCGTCTAGAACACTTCAAACTTTTCAACACTGGAACTATGTGAGTGTCACTAACTAATGTCTCCTCTATGATATTTTCTTGTTCTTCTTCACCTAGAGTACTATTCAGGATCTGATAAGTTTGTTTGTTGACAGAAGTGGGTTCACTAATGAAATTATTGATGGCATTGTCCTCTGTTTCATCCTTAAAAGTCAAGGCCTTCCCTATCCTTAACAATGGCTAAAAGCCCTCTTCTTCCTCTACCTCCATCCATAATGGAGTTTTAGCTTCTAGATTCGGTCGATATGGAGGATAGAGGGTAAGGTTCTTTGTTTCAGTCCCATCTGATATGGTCATAGACCCAGACTGACAGCTAATGCAAGCATCTGCTGTAGCTAACCAGGGCCTTCCCAGGATCAGCGGGTGTCCTCCTAGCTGCGACTTGGGTTTTAGAACCAAGAATTCAGTTGGATACTCCCATGAATCAACTAAGACGACGAGGTCATCCAAGATTCCCTTGGGTCTGATGGTGGACATATCTACAAGTTCTAGAATGGCAGGGGTTGGCATGAGATTGGTGAGCCCAAGTTTCCTTAAAGTTTCTATGGTCATGATGTTAATAGTTGGACCTAAATATACTAGTACATTTGGTATCTGCGTATTCCCAATATGCACAGTGATAGTGGGGTTCCCAGGATCATCGTATTTGGCCAAGAGGGTTTTTCCCATTATCAATTCAAATAATTTCCCTATAACATGGACAGTGGGAGGATCCCTGGGTTTTCTTCCTGGTTTTCTTGTACACAGATCTCGAATAGTTTTGGCATAGATAGGCACATCATGAAGGGCCTACAGCATTGGAATTTTGACATAGAGGTTTTTCAACTCTCCTAAGAGGTTAAATTGAGGCTGCTCCATTGCCTTCTATAGTGTTAGTCTTTAAGGATATGTAAGTTCCCTAATCAGTTGTGTAGGCTATGTGTCAATAGGTGTGCCTTCTTGTGTTTCATTTGGCGTCTCAATAGGAATTTCAACATACTCAATAATGGGGATCGCTGCATTGGATAAATACTGTTGGTTCATCCTTTATTCAGACGTAGAGGATGGAACATCCTCAATGACCAAAGGCTCCAATACCCTCCCTGATCGTAAGCGGATGTCATTACAGGGGACTAGAGTAATGGAGTAAGTGGGCATGTTGGCAGTCTCAAACTAGTGGACTACATTATTGTTTGGGTTGGGGTTAGGTTGAGTAGGCAGCTGTGGTCGTATAGGCGTATTGGGTGCAACATTCTTCTGGAGTTGCAACTACGACTACCGATACTGTTGATATGGCTGAGGGTATGGTTGATGAAGAGACTGTTGATGTAGGAATAGTTGAGGAGGTTGGTTATGGGGAAATTGGTTTCCTAGATGGAATTTCCTCCACCCATGAGACCAATAAGTCTGTTGGTTTGGTGGTTGTGTCCAAGAGTTCCAGGAGTTACAATTTTGCATCGGAGGTTGAGAAGGATACCATTGATTGTTGGAATAAGATGAAGGGAATTGTGTATTCATGTGATGCATATTATTCCAATTATTCATGTTATTTGAAAATGGAAATGAGGATGAAGTCATACCTTGATTTCGAGGCCGCCAAGCCTTTTTCTGGGCAATGAAGTAGGTTGTTTCCACGTCTGGAGTTGATTCCTACATAACTTCCTTGAGTTGAGGTAGTGAGGGGCATTCCTTTGTATCATGGTTGAACTCATAGAGCTGACATAGTTCTACTTTGTCAAGTGGAAACTCCTTCAGGGGATGTTTCTTCCTACATTTAGGGCAGAATACGCCGAGTTTTAGATCCTCTACTGCTTGTTTCTGCTTTTCCCTCAGGACATCTATTTCTGAGGAGATGGAGCTCATCATTTATGTCTTCAAATTCTCGATAAGGTTTCCTATTTTTGCCTAGGTAGATCCTCCATTAGATGACTTATGTGTTATGTCAAAGACATCTCGTTCCAATTTATCTCGTTTGTTTTTCCTGGAAGATCATTTGGAATACCTTTTGCACAATTTAACAATATTTTAAAACGATTCCTTTGAGATATCCCCTTTCCCTAACAGGTTCAACATGTCTAGGATGTCTTCCCTAATCCCATGAAGTAGGATTATATTGAGCACATATAACCCCATATTATTATGTCTAGCTCTTTGCACATTGTACAAAAGCCACTCAATAAAATATTCCAAGATTTGTTCGTCCCTTTGTACCATCTTGAATAGTTCTTCTCTGTTATCTTTGGTGTTTCAGTATTCCTGATATTTTTCTAGGAACACCTGTTTCATTCGGTCCCAGGTGGTGATAGTTCCACCACCCAGGCTCATGAACCAACGTAGTGCATTATCCTTCAAATTAGCAGGGAAAAGTTTCAACTTCTGCTCACTGGAAGTGTAATCATAGCTGCGATAGAGGATGTGAAATTTGAAATGGAATTCATCTGGATCCTTTATGGCTTTTCCATGAAAACGAGGTAAAACTGATGGTGATATATTTTTCATGGGGGATATTCCCTTTGGCTATTGAATAGGGAACTGGAGTGTGGAAACACTCCCCTCAGGCACGGGATCACCCTCATTATGATGATTTCCCCCCATCACCTCTTCATGATCTTCTAGATCGCATTTGTTATTCATGTTTTCTTCTGCTCTCTCCTCTCTCTTCTTCCACTATTCATCCTGCTTCTGATATAACTATGTCCACTCCTCTTTTTTCAATACCTTCCCGTTAATGTGGTAGACCAAGTCTTAGTTAGGTGATCTCGCAGTGCTAACTCTATCCTCCTCCGCATGGACACCTGAGGGTGTCACAGCTTCTCTTGTGTTCTCCACTATGGAAACTAATGCTTCCACCCTGGGAATAATTGGGCTTCTTCTAATGGAGGACCCCTGATGGTGAGCTCCAGTAGAGGAATTGGTTCTGGAAACCAGATCATCAATGAGTTTTATTCCATGACCTCGACCACCTGCAATGTTAGTATTTTGGGGAGTTTTGGGGGTTGTAGGAATATCCCGCTATACCTTTCTCATATTCATGCAACCCAAAACATGCAAACTTAAAAAATAAGGAGAAAAATGAATGGATGCAACTACTATGGTGTCTAATAATTATCTTCCTCGACAATGGTGCCAAAATGTTGGGAACTCTATATGCAAGTTAATTAAAGCCAACATACAGAATGTTCAATACAAATTGTCAACCCAGGAAAGTCTTTTTATTACAAAGATAATTTACACTATCTGTGCTTAAACACTAAGTAGCTGATGCTGTTGAATAAACTATCCTACCTATTTGTTAATCCCAACTCTTCCCATGATGAACTTAATCTAATTTTCCTTCCTAAGAATGCAAAATTATGATTACCTTTCTAGAACTTTGATCTAGAAAATAAAAGATTCAGGAAATAAACATCTAGACTTACTCTTGCAGAAAGTTAAATCCTAATTTACCAGGACATATGAAGATCCATTATAACTATCTTAATCCAACTTAATCTAGGAATTAGAAATGTAGAAATTGAACTCAACAATTATAACTGTAAATGGACTGAATTAGCAAAAATCAAGAAAGATGGTAATTGAAAGAAATTAGGGATGATCTTGGTTGTTATAGCTATCACACAAGTGCATAAGGAAAATTAACCTACACAGTCGACTGTCACACTACTCTGCTGCAACTTACAGGAAATGCAATTACTGATCAATTGACGAAACACATAATGAATCATCACTGTTGTAGCTGTTATAAAAGAATACATCTATTGTGACATCCACACCACATGAAATAAAGGATAAATACCTAATTAACTCAAAAATATATGTGGGAAGGCGGGCCCTGCCTTCGAATAGAGACGTCGAAGACTAACACAAGTTAAAACACAGAAATCAGAAGAATCTTGCTCCTTATATTAGATGATGGAATGGAAGTACAGTCTCTGTCACAACTTATACAATACGATCGATTATTTTTGAACCCTTGCATATAAATAATTCCTAATATTTATACATCAATATTCATAACTTCTACCCACTAATATCGGGCAGCCATGAAGATCTATGATCTTCATGCTGCCCTATTACAATGCACTGTTACAGCTATGGGAGAAATAAAATGAAGGAATTTGGGAAGTTTTTTGCATGAGCCAATAATGAAATAACATAACCCAATTAAAAATTAGTCCACCGATTGCAGCTACCCTTGAATAACGGCACACTGTTGAGGCCGAGTCTATTGCAGCCTTGCCTATTGCAGCTTGTGTAGAATGAGGATCTTTGACTGCGTTCCACTTGCAAAGATGGAGTCCATGGGAACAACTGGCAATAGATGTTCATCTCTTCTAGAAACCACTTGATGTGATGCACCTGTATCCTTCACATCTTGAACAATCTTCATAAAATATCAACTTATTAGCATAATTCAAGAGGTAAAGCCCTGTTTATTACAATTGCAAGTATTAATAAGATAAAATAATAAGTAACCATACCTATGAGGAATTAGGGCTCCAATGAAGGAAAACGATTTGTTTGGTGCATAAAAATGGGATAAGATTAGGAAAAAAGAGTATAGTGAGTGTGGTAAAAAAGGGGTCATTTCTGGGCCCAACAGAACCCAAGACATCTTACCTAATAAAGTAACTTTCAATCAAATGAGTTAAACAAAATGTTTAGTAATATATTGAAGGATAATGGAGTTGTTGTTGTTTGTGGAGAGTGTGTCTATAAAACAAACCTTGGTTTTTCTCCATAAGACATTTTTACTCAAAAACACACAAACAAAAATAAGAAATTTCAAAATCGAAACTTCTCAAATTCGGTGCTAGAGATTGGTTAGTTTACTTAGAAAATACAAGTTCTCTCATTGTTTCTGGTTTATTGAATTCACACAAGGAACACAATAAATAGAATACACAGTGAAGAAAATCATGTATGCTTTGTTTATGGTTTTCCAAGTTCACCTAGAATGAACAATAAAGAGCATACATAGACCAAAAAGAGAGAAAACTAGTAATAGAACATAAAACCAAACTGACATATGAAATGACACGAGAGAAACAAAACATAAATGCAAACAATATACCTCTGGCTCCGGTAAAATGGTAGTATATTAGGAAAACAAAAACCTTTTCAAGTGAAACAAAAAGCATTTCCAACTTGTGAAATGGTCATATCTCGGGGAAACAAAAACCTTTTCAAGTGAAATGAAAAATGTTTCCAACTGAATGAAATGATTTGGACGTAATGGAACACCCCTCTTATCCAAAACATGCATAGATATAGTATAATATATAAATCATTTGATGCATGCACCTACATAGGTTCAAGATCTTGATCAATAATGGGAGCAGGTCTTCATAACCGTTCTGAAACCATGTTTTATTAAAACATGTTATTTCCATGCAGGTTGAAAAACTTAAGTAACTGCTCGCACAGACATATCACAAATAGGCATGTTGATGTTTTACATTGTTAAAACCCTCAGAGAGGGAAACAGTCCACCACCCCAACCAAACAACTACTTGAGGGAATATGTTAATGCACAAGGAAAATTAATTTGCATATGTGTTTCTCATAATTATTCATCAATATAATGACCCTTCATGCTATTTAAATAGACATCATGAACCAACTGACCATTAACCCACATATAATTAGCCGTTAAGATGAAGGTTAAGATGAATTGTTGAATCACTTTATGTATAGAACATATTGAGACTGTTGGACACCATTTTTTATGCTTACTTTTGTCATATAATCCATGTTTTTCCTTCAAAATCCCTCCATATCTCTCATATTTCATCCACGTTTACTTTAAATTTGATTAAATAAGGTACATTTTTCATTACTTTTTATGAATTGAATTTTGTAAATTTTAGGCATTAAAATTAAATTTTTAACAGAAGTTATAGGATTTCATAACTTCTCGTAACTGCTCCAAGGTTTGTATGCTTGCAGAACAACTAGGTGAAATATGAGACATGTGGCACGATCCTTTATTTCCAAGGATGGATAAATATATATCAGTTCACGAAAATAGCTTCGTAAGTGTCTAGTCAACGTTGGTCAAACTAGGCCACTTGTGCAAAAATACCTTTCTTTTAGCATAAAATCTGGGTAGTTTTGGGATTTCATGGGATTCTACCCATTTTTGTGGATCTGAAGGTTGAATTAGACCATATGAGAGAGAATATGGGATCTCATCCTCAGATCAAGAGTGATTTTATCATTTGTGATTGTAAACCTTTTGTATAAATACCTCAACACATAGATGGTTTGATAACTTAAGAATTTGGAATTTTTAACTTTTGAATTAATAGAATTCGTAGAATTCGAGCTCTTTGAGACCATATTGGTGACAATTCATGTTGCTGCAGTAGTTCATGAAGTAGTTAGTAAATCCTTTACGATCTGATTGTGTTTAGGTTTGCAAGTAACACATTGGAAGGCCCCCTTTGCCAAGCCTAGGCATTCATCCTCTTTTCATTCTTATGTACTTATGGTATGAGTTGCATTTTTATTTTGTTGTAGCTTGGTATTAAATTCATGTTCATCAGAGTAATGTTTGATTCAAGATTTGATTTTGTTTTTATCAATTTAATGATTTTTAGGATGCATATCTAGTTGTTGTAGCATTAGCATATATTGTGAATTAATTTCTTGTAAAAGAATTCATTATATAAATTTTTCTTGAACAATAATATGTTATAGTTCTTTATGCTTCTTGATATCTCAGATTTTATGAGTAAAATACTGATGGATGTTAATAAATCTAATGATGATATCTCATGTAAGGAAGTTTAGTGCTTCTTAAACCTACAGTGTTCAAGTCATTTCAGATTTATTTATGTTAGACTACGTTTATATCTAAATCCATATACTTTGGATGTGCTTCTAAGTTCTACAAACCTAGCAATTTATAATAAAATTCATGTTCTAATTTACAATAGTAGATTGGACCAACTTTTTTGGCATCATTGTTGGGGAAGAACATTTAGATAGAGATAGTTTAGAAGTTTAAAACAACCCCCCAGCCACTAAAATAAAAAAATCCAACTACTAATCCATTTGCAAGACAAGACCTATCAAACTTGAAAATGATGATGCTTGTTAGCACAATTTTTGGGCTAAGGTAATATTTATTTTGTATCATATGACCTAGGCATATGTAGAAGCGGTTCTAAAATGATTTGGAGGACTTATTCCTAGGTCTAAAATGCAAAAATTTGAAGAAAATTCTAAGCGCAACCTTGGAAATAAGTTGTGTATGCAGAATCTGCTTCAGTGTTATGTCGCAACAAAAATCAATGGTGTAGATATGTAGCATAGGAGATCAATGACTATAGATAAATCCGCATAGGTAAGTTGCAAGGTTTAAATAAATTTTATTACCTGCAGAATTGAGTTAACTTGCAGCTAGAATCTATCGTTGGATCAGTAGATGGAAGAATATCTACGGTTAGAAAGTTTTCCACTGGCTAAACATGCAAGAAAAAATGAAATTCTCAAGTCAGAGGAATCGGGTAGGTCCCTCACCTTTCAATGGTGGAGATCGAAGGATAGAAAAGACCTACGGTGGATATCGATTCTGCTACAGGAACATGTGTGCAGAAATTAAGGTTGAATATCTGTGGAATTTTGTAGGCCCATCATTGATAGACGACGGAGATTTAAAGGTGTTTTAGATCTATGGTTCAAATGAATTCCGCTATGAGAACAAGTGCAGGGAAAATCAAGTTGCAAATCAATGGAATTGGGTAGAGGCCTCATGTTTCGATGGCCCAGATGAAATCCTGATCCAGATCAACTGTCGGTATTGATTCTGCAATAGAAAGGTGCATAGGTGAATAAAATCTTGAGATGGTAGGGACCGCATCTTTCAACAGTCGAGATGAGAGCATAATTGAGATCAGGGGATGAAACTTTTTTCACTCATGGAAGGTGCATAGAAGAAGAAAATTGGTGAGATTGTGGAATGAGTTAAAAGGAATAAATAATCAATGGCATAGATTCAATGAGAAATAGATCTATTGTCAGTAATAGTCCCACTGATAGAACATGCACTCTAGAAATCAAGAGGCAGATCAACAGAATTAGATAAATTGAAGCAGAATTGAACGGTTGAGATCAATAGGGAATTCTTATCTATAGTATATAATATGTCCGTGTTGTGCCCCTACCCAACAGCCTTTAAAAACTATTATTTCATCAAACAAAATTGTGTTTTGTTTTGATGAAATGTTTGAATTTCATATAGCAAACCTAAGGAATTGATAGCTACTGAAATGGTGAAATTCCAGAAGCTACTGAAACATGAAATTCAATGTTTTTAAAGAAAACATTTGCAAACTATGGATTAGTTGACAAAATTACTATTTTGAAATTATTATTTTGAGTGGATAAGTGTTAATAATTTGTCATAACCTAGTAGTGATTTCTTATCCGAATATTTATCATTTAATTTTTTCATGTGATTTTGTTATCATAAATATTGATAAGGTTTTTGGGAGGTTGATTATGGTTTTGATGACACCTTATAAATGGATAATTTTGATTTAATTATTCAACTTGGTAATTCTGATTCATTTAACGATGGATATTGAAAGATAAAACCATGCATTCAATTTAAGAATTTGAAAAATATTTTACTAAGCCTATCCTATTATTTTTGCTACATTATTAAAAAGTGTTGAATAATTAAAGATCAAATAAGTATCTTTATTTATTAATAGACTTTATTTATTTTTATTATTTATACAAGATAAATAAATCTTTTAATTATTTTGTATAAATATAATAAATAAAGTTCTTTGATCTTTTAAATGTTTACCTAGAAAATTAGGTATAATTAACACTTTATTTTAATTTTATCATATTTGCAAAAATACCAGGAATTAATTTGAATTTTATAAAGGCTTAGAAATAAGCATACTTTCTCTTTTTATTAAAGATTATTGTCTAATTCATCTATCGGTTATTTGAATAACGGCACGTGGTTATCAATGAATATTGAAGGAGTTATTAATTCAATGGAAAGATTTGTGAATTTTGTTTTATCCACAACGGGATTCTCATATTAAACCAGCTATCTGTTCTCCGATATTGTAGAGATTTGAGAGATGCCAGCCGAATCTATGGATTATTATATTGCTAATAATAATAAAACAAATATCATGTAGATGCTGAAATGTTTTAATTGCACATATTGAAACAAATCGCAGATTTTGAAAACGCCAAAAGAACTGGAAAGATCATTGGTTAAGCTATTTATTTTCTCATGATTGAATTCCGTTTACACTTCTTTATTTTATTAGGATTTTTGTTTTTCATGTGCAGATGCTAAGGAGATTGTTATGATTCTGGAAATTCCCAGGAGAAAATTTTTATTCTCTGTCAGTTATTAAAAACGCGTTTTCAAATAACAGGCGTTTTTCCAGACCACGTTGTGAGCAAATGGAGACAGATGTTAAAAATCCGCCACATGGGTTTTTCTTAGAATGGACCCATTTAGTTATACTTGGGGGATTTTTCCAAAAAGTGATGGATTTTGGGAGATTTCGGGGCTTTTCTGAACGCGATTTTTGCAGTTGCGGCCGACAAAATTTTGCGTGTGTAAAACCTAATTTGGATTCCGTTTTTTGTTATTTAAGCAGACTAGAATTTGCTGAAATGGGAGGGGGACGTGGGGGCTGCCAAATCTGAAGAGATTTCTCTCTTGTAAGCTAAGAAAACACTGCTGCCTGAGGTCGATAGTTGATGGAGAAGAGACAATAAGACTGTGGTTTGATTTATCTGCGATTTTAGACAGCTACATGTCTGCATCTACGATATGTTGAACTGGTGATATTTTTAATATATGTTTATAGTTTGTATATTTGGCATATAGTTTTGATATCTATCAGTCTTGTCATTTCTTTTCTACTTTATATATGTTTGTTATAATTCTGTAAAGAATTTTGCAAATATACATGTCTTGTACGATTATCGATTTTTTTAATGTTTTCGATCTTGCTGATATGTCATGTTGTTTAATTAATGATCGATATCATTGTTTATATAATATGTAATGATTACTATATGGTTTTGTTAATGTTTAAATTTCTTTAAATATTATCAAGTGTATTCATGCAGTATTCTTATCAGCATAATTCGATTCCAGGTTTGATATTCTTTTCACTTTTGATCAGGATAAGATCGAGTATAGATTAATATGTTTTTTCTTTAAACTATTTTATGGAAACCAGCCAGTGAATCACATTCAGGATAAAACTTACAGCAAAATAACACAATTTATTTTCTTTTCATTATGTTCATTAAATCAGAATTTAATATTTATACTGCTGTGAGATTAGTCTTTGATTTTTGTA
>LPNX010043640.1:31034-42715 GCA_001517045.1 Pseudotsuga menziesii
CGCGGTCTGGGTTGTCTTCCCCGTTGCGTGCATAGTCACATATGCCCGTCAACAGTCCGCAAAGGGGAGATGCACATTTATCAAGAGACTAAGTTTGAGCGGAAAGGTTAAATAGGTGAATTGATCAATGATCCAAATTTATGAAAAGAAAAGATCAATGGTTGAGAATTAATCCGCTCTAGATAAGTATAAGTCCCCTTATGATCTGAACAAGTGAGTTATAAGAAGGAAATTATCTATGGTGAAGATAAATAAAAGGTTATATTTGTGATCAGAGTTTAGTCCGCAACTGGAAGTTACAAGAAGGATAAAAGATGGAAGCATAGCAAGAAATAAGGATATATGGCTTAAATGGGAAAACAGATCAATGACTCAGGATGAAAGGTGCAAGATGGATGAAGGGGAAATGTTTTCGTTGAGAAAGATGCATAGTTCATAGGAAAGAAAAAATAATATAAAAGTACGGGAATGTGGATTTAGGTTATTTTTTATTTTTGCATTGGAAAGCGAAAGCCTAGGACTTTGCGCAAACGTCTAGCTCAGACAAAAATTTGGACCACTTATCGAGAAACTAGGTAAGCTATCTATCCCCACCAAGCAAGTATTTAAAATGGCTGAGGTAGAAGAGGTATAAGTTCAGAATCTAGAATATCATAGGATTGAGGATTTTGTTAGGATAAAGACTCATAGATTTTTGATATTATACTATTAAATGGTACCATAGACTTTGTAAAAACCATGTTAAAAATTATCAAATACTAGGGGACAAAAATGCATGGTATTTTCAAGTATTATTTCCATTATTTCTCCACCGAACAAACCCTAAATTTTCCTGAGTTTTTCGAATGGTGTGCTTGTAATTACTCATCTTATGAGAGGATAATTATGGATGCAACCAAATCTAAGATCCTATGTCCAATCAGCCCACTTGTTATCAGAAATTATTCTATAATCCTATTGAGTTTACCAAAATGTCCAAAGATTATAATGAAGAAAGCATAATCCAGTTTTTAAGAGAGTCCCCCATCGAACAAAAACGGGTTTTCTTTAAAACTTGTTTCAATCCTAATGTCCTATTGCAAAACCAACATTTTTCTGTTGATTCCATCCTATTCAATGAAGAAACTCAATGTGTTATAACCCTCATAAGTCAATTTTTAGGGTTACATACTGATAAGTATGCCACCAATTCTTTAATGAATCGGTTGTTTACAACTAGTATTGGTCACTGGAATTGCGTTAGAAGGGATGAGTCAGTTAGTCCAACCATGTTACCTTAAATTTGATGAGTTTCTAGCTGAAAATATCCATTCTTTGCTAGTTGACTTCCACAAAACCAAATGTTTCAGGTTCCAGTCATATCTGCTTAAAATATTTCTTATCTTTCAATGAGGAAAAATTGCAATTACCTAAGATGGTACTTACAGATGAGATGAATAGATATTACAACATATACATGACTGTTTTCATGTATGAAGTCTATATTGCATTTTTCCAAAAGAGATTTCCTAGGGTCTTACCACAGATGAAATAAATGTTGCAATTCTCTCCTGAAAAGAGAATAGGAGATTGGTTTTTATTAGAACAGGGTACAGTGATCATATTGTATGGGTTTGTGTATCATCCCTACATTTTATCTGCATTCTTAACTGTTGGAGTGTTTTCCTTGGAATTAATTAGACAGAAGCTTGTAGTGGAAAATGAACATTTTCTTAACTTCAAGAAGTCTTCTGAAATCAAATTCCCATGGGTTGTAGGCCCATTCATCATAAAGAACAGATCTTATTTGCCTATGATGGAAATTTTATTGAGATAAATGGGGTTTCAGACAGATGTTTCCATTAACTATGATCCTCACCATATCATTTCTATCGTAAGACAAATCAACAAGAACAAGCCCTTTGAGAACAATGAGATTGTAGGTATTCCTGAGACTGCAAATTGGCTAGACTATCCCCATGAGACCCGGAGGGATCTAGATATGCAAGATGATTTTACTTATTCAGTGAAGGAAGTTAGCTCATTACAAACTGGCCCTTCAAGCATGGTTCCAGTAGCAAAATGGATCACACCAATAACCAATTGTTCTGAGAAAACAAATAAAAACACTTCTATGATTCCATGGACAGAGAGGAAGAAGGTGCAACAAGGACACCCAAGAAGAAAAAAATTGAAGAAACAGGGCAACTAGTGCAAGTAATAGAGGTCAAGGGTAAGAAGAATCAAATGAAGGTTAAAGGACCCACATTTTAGGTTAAGGAATATGCTTTTTTGAAACACCTATAGACTCCACTTCCCAATTCAGTAGTAGAGCTGAATTATTTGATAAGTACAAATATGCTAAGGAAGTGGATTCAGATGAAGCTTTGAAATTATATATAGATGTCAAGAATATTTCCAGTAAGAATGTATCCCTAGTGACTATCAAGAATCATACTCAAAATACATTGAACATGGAAATAGCAACTAAGAACAAAGTTGTTGAATGAAGATGAACTTGGAGAATATTCCTATTCCTGACATGATCCACTTGCACAAACAAGCTAGAGATATTATATACATTGATATACTAAAAGCAATATTGAAAGTGTCTAGGATGTAGTATAGGAAAAGAAAAATTGAGAACTAGCTCAAGAAGGAAAAGTTAGAAAACAAGGCCCACCAACAACATATTAAAAAATTGCAAACATACTTGTTGGCTGCTGACAATCAAGTAGATAAAGGGGCTGTAAAACATAAGTTGTTGAATGAGAAGGAAAACACCATTTAATTATTGAAGAAGAAGGTAAAGATTCCATCGACTCAGCTAATATAGGATTCTGAGCTGACAGAGCTAGAAAAGGAGAAACAAACTTTGAATGGTGAGTTAAATGAATGTAATGAAAAACTGTTGAAATTTACAGAGGAGAAAAAACAGTGCAAAAGAGACATTTCTCTTCTGGTTGAAAGTGAGAAGACACTCAAGATAAAATATGATGAATTGGAAAATAAGCTGCAAGAAAAAAAAAAGAACTTGAAAGTAGAATGTTTTCCCCTTCTGCAGAATCAAGTGAACAACCTCTTGTTCAGGCCATGTCACAAGTCGGTTTTAAAGAGTTAGAGATTGTTGGATTAAGGAACTAGATTTTTTTTTTGGAAAGTCCATCTTTTAAAAGAGAGCAAGAAATAAAATCCTAGGAAGCTAAGTGTCAAGAGTTGAAGGATAACAATAATAAGCTAGTAAAATAGGTTACAGGGTAGTTGCTTGTTCAAGGTGCCAAGCACATCATTTGGGATGCACTTATATCAGAAGAAACTAAATTGAGGCCCTCTCTGGACTAAATTTTGGACAAGGATATTGTGATACAATCATCCAAGTAGAGTGTGACAACTGTGAAGGAAACATTGAATAAAAATACCATAGATTATGCTAGAAATACTATTGATTTTCTGAATGGATTAACAGAAGATGAGCTAAAGGAAGATAATATTAAAGACAAAATTTATATTATAACTTGGGCAAGAATAGTTGTGAATAAACACCAACACTTGGATACTGTTGAGGCAAAGATTGGAATAATGGCACATCAGGTGAAGCTGTTCATGGATATGTTTGATCCATTGTTTAAAAAGGGACTGCCTTTCTTTTGGGAAAAGAGAGGTAGTATGCTGCCGCAAGAAGAGTATCATGACCGTTTAATTGAATATAGGTCAAACCACACCAAATTTTCAGATATGCAACAGTCATTATCAAGGAAGACAGTCATTGAAAAGCTAGTAGATCACTTTGAGATGATATTTTCCTTCAGGGCCACATGTGCACATTTACTAGAATTTTCCTACAGAGACCACATGGAGGTACGAGTACTAAATAAAAAAATGTCCACCCTGGACTTACCATCTCTTGATCAATGGAAACAGGTCGAGAAGTATGGAAAATCTAAGTATAAGCTACACAGATGAATATGTTTGAAGATCATTAAAGAATTAGTTCTGAAAATTAGTTAATTAGGGGTTTAGTTAGTTTTCAAAAAATAGTTATTAGTTAATAAATGTAGGTGATAGGTGTAAGGGTGGTTATGTCTATTTTTAGAAGTTTGTTATTTTAGCTCATGGAGCAATTTGTATAAGAACCAGTTATTGTAATGAAAAAAGGGTTGGAACCTGTGAGAATTCAACATTGTATTTTGAGATCTACTTTTCTAATAAAATCACAGAGCTGAACCTAGATTTTGCAAAGAGTCTTGTGTTGTGTATGTTACAGTCTATTTTTCCCTTTCTCATGTGAATGTATTTCCTGTTATTTACTTCCACAATGTTTTCTTTTCATGTCGGAAATGATTTTTTAATGGTACAGAATTCATACATATATGCTATGTCAATTAATTTCAGATATTCACAAAAAAATATTCAACTAAAGTTAACGTTGGATTCATCCTTGTTAGATTCCCACGTTGATGGGATGCTCCTCATTTCTTCTATTTCACTAGACCAAAGAATTTTGATTGTGATTAGATTGCTACATTTCCTTTGTTGGAGATTTCCATGCAATAGCACTCTGGTTGAAATAATTATTTTGACTCCATTTCCCAATGTGCACTTTCCTTGTTTCAACCAACAACAACAATCTTAATTTTATTTCGGGTTCATATATCTGGCCTTGTGAAAACAATCATTGAGGGATCCCTCTCAAGAAATAAAGAAGTCAGCTTTCTTTCCTAAATCTTGGTTTTGTGGTTACCTTGAGATTATCTTTTTACAACCAGAGGTACATTTTGAGTGCTAACATATTGGCGTTGTTGTCAGGGAATGAGATTTCAAATCTTCCATGTGAGTAATGACAAAGTTTTCAAGATTTCAAGATTTCAAGAAAGAAAGGATTTATGTGGCAAAATAGAAATTTCTGTGGTTGAGGATGATTGTACATTTTCCTGGTGACTCCACGTTGATTTTCAAAGAATATTTTAGAAGACATGCTGGCTTCCAAGAGGGCGCACACACAAGGTAATCTTGATTCTGAAATTTTACACAGTGTGGAAAACCGAGAGAGTTTATTTAGGCATAGGAGTGGAAAAGAAAAAGCTAATAGTTCTCATACTGAAAGGTATTTGTTTCAAGAAGAATTCTATATTTTTCAATATTTGGATTTGAGATTAAATGTTGGAAAGTATTTATTAAGATAAAAATCAAAATCAAACTTAAAATAAACAGAAATCAATCCCAATAGATTTGAATCATACTTGCTAGATTCCTTGTGGCATAACTTACAAAATACTTTAAAATCGTAAGGAAATAATTCTCCCCCTCAAACTTTCCAACTTCAACCTACAAGCCATGTTCATAGTCCTCCTCAAAGCCCTCTCGTTGCTCAAATCCCTTCTATTGTTCAAAACCATCCTAGACCAATGGAAGCCGGTTTTGCACCTTTGGCTTTTCCTATTGTTTTACATGATCTCCCTCAGAACTATTCACAGAGAATTTCCTTGTATGATGGAGAGGGTAATTTCATAGCAAGACAACACATGGACAGATTTGAAGATTTTATTGACTTGGAGGAAGTGGATTATGATGATGCAAAAATGAGGTTGTTTGCACAGATTTTGTCTGGATAATCCAAAAGGTGGTCCAAGGACTTGCAACTAGGATCTATTCCAACTTTTTAATATTTTCAAACATTGGTTTTAGATAGGTGGGAGGCCCAGAAGAACCCTTTACATATATTGTCTCAATATAATAATATAAAAAAGGGAACTTTGAGTATGTACATGATTTCTCTAGTAGATTCATGAGGGTACACAATTCCATTCCTGCTGATATTAAACCCCTCGTAGGTGCCACTAAGCTCCACCATTAGCAAAGAAAACCTAAATATTAGAAAATCAAACCACCATTCCCATAAAATTTTGTTGATGAGGAGGGAGAAGAAGATCCAATGGATAACTAGATTCATCACTTTGATGATATTGATTCTGAAATATACCTTACCGAGGAGGAACATAATTTATTTTCTCAAGAAGATGATTGTCATATTTTCTCAAGAAGAGGAACATAATTGTGCTAGTGTTTGGATTATCTCTCCAATTAGAGAATTTAAAGCTTTATCGTATAAATTGACTTTTGAGTGTACTAATAATGTGGCTGAGTATGAAGCTCTGGTGTTGGGTTTACATGCTTTGAAAGATATGGAAGAAAAGAGAATAAAAGTTTTTGGGGATTCAAAACTTGTGGTGAATTAGGTGAATCATAGTTACCAGAAAAAACATCCCAAAATGAGGGCTTCCAGGAATAAACTTTGGGACATGTTTGGTAATTATTTTACAGAGCATAAGATCAAGGTGGTCCCCAAAATAGATAACCAGGTAGTTGATTCTTTGGCTACAATTTCTGGTAATTTAAAAACTCCCATTTATTCTCAAAAGAAGTATAAAATCCAAGTTGTAAATAGACCCTCTATACCCGATAACTCCAAGTAATGGCAGGTTTTTGATGATGATATGCATATAAAAAGATTTATGGAGATGTCAGTTGATTTTGTAAATACTCAAATAGATACAGATAATGAAAATTTAGAAAACTTCCAAGATGATGTACAAACAGAAGAAGAAAAATTTGAAAAATATGATAGGGGGGAAGACATAATTCAATTAAAGAGTAATTTTATTCCAATAGGTTTGATTCCCCTCGAAAACTTGTTTGACCAAAATGATGTTGAAAAGGATCCCAAAGTTCTTCCTATTGCGAATGTTGTTGAATATCATAATATAGGTACTGAAGAAACACCCAGAATCAGAAAGTTGTCAAAAAATATGCATGCAAAAGAAAAGGAGGAGTACATTAATTTGATGAAAAAATACGTAGACATATTTTTCTGGAGTTATGAAGACCTGAAAGAGTATGATACCTCTATTATACATCACCTTATCCCAATCAAACCTAGAGAAAAAAAATTCAGTAAAAATTTGAGAAGAATAAATCCCATGTTGCTGTTATAGCTGATTTCACCACTCCAGGTGAATCACACTTTGTATGGCCTTCCCCTGTCCCACTGCAGACTCCTTAGAACCCATGGACCATTTTTTGTCCTTTGATGTTTCCTTGATCATCCCTAAAAAAATATGAAAAATGATACATGCGACTTTTAAACCTATAAGTGCGTATATACACAGGTTTGACCACTAAAACCGTGTACATCAGGATGTGTGCATAATCCAAATCCTTTTGGAGTTTTTCTTGACATGGATTCGACTCATTTGACTCCTAGCCTTCCCTATGCCTTGAGATTGCTCGGATTGACCTTTCATTATCCCTTTGAAAGCTATATAAGGAACCCCTTGGTACGTTGAAGGCAAGAAGAGAGATTTGAGAGCAAAGAAACTATAGTCCATTGTTGCCAAAACTTATGCTTGAGTCTACATCCCTTTGTCCCTTGGAGCACTAGTGTGTTCTTCCCAAGATTGACTTTTGCTTGTGAGATTGCTATCGAGAGATGTAGGATTGAGGTGGTGGAGGCCCAAGTGGGGGATTCAGTTTCTCTGGTTCGTAGACGTGCCGTCAGAGGTTGTATCTTGTAATATCTGATTTATATTAATAGAAATATCTTTTCCTGTCCAATAATGTGTGTTTGAATGAATATTTTATCCATTGGATTATGTCAAATGCTTTTACATTATTGATTATATATGCTAGAATAGTTCTAACACCATGATATATAGAATGCTTGCATTGTTTACTTGTTGTTGAGGAAGTAATATATCAATTCAAGCTGAAGATTGGAAAGCTCAACGGGGATCTACTTCAACCGTCCAGAATAAGGTACGAGGTCTGATCCTATAGTGTTAGACATTTAATTTCTATTGCATATTGGAAAGGATTGATTTCTGGAGTCAAGTTGTCTGTTGTGGTACCCCAAGCCATAGGAATTTCTCTCCGTAAAAGAATTGGCGACTCTGTTGGGGAGTTCTTAGTAGTTGTCCTTTGGGGGTTGTTTTCTCGGCATTCAATGAATTTGAATTGCTCTTTCTCTCTTGTTTCTGTGTCGGGTCTGGGGGCATGTAGGCTTGGTAGAGTCTGATTGGTGTGAAGTTTGTCTCAGCCTGTCTCTTTGCCTTGAATTTATGCACCTTTCTTCCTGTACGCGAGTTTTTAACTCACATTCGCGTATACACGCGGGTTCCTCTGCGATTTCTGCATATACACACGGGTTTACTGCGAACAGTCACATATACCCTTGTTTTTCCTTTTTGTGGAAGATAGTTGGTTGCTAGGTGAATTCTGATATTTGTTGAGTCTCCTTTGGCACTGCTTGAGTCTGTTTAGACCTATGTTTCTGACCAGAAACGTTTTTTTTAAGAAGGTTCTTGTCATGGCATTTTCGATTTTTTGTTTGAGATTAGTGCATTAGAGTTATTTTACCTTAGTGCTTTGCTTGAGTGCTGTTTGGGTGTGCTTGCAGAGTCTAGGGGTCGTAGAATAATTTTTTTGCTTTTTGCATCTCATTTTATTTCAAAAAATCCAAAAACATTTGCTTATCATCATGCATTGCATTTTGTACTTTGCATTGTACTTGCACTAGATTTGTTTTGGAGTACTAGTTAGGACTTCATATAGGGAAATTTGCATTCATCATTTGAAGAAGAATTGTGCATTTCATGTAGTCACATACCCTGTTTTCATGGACACAATGCATTTGCATTGATTGTTAGGTGTGCATTTTACTTCATGTTGTGTCATAACACCATTAGTTGCACGATCATATCTCATTTTTGAGTAATAAAGCCAATTAAAATCAACACTAAATAAAATGTATTACACTCTTTTATTTTCTAGGGTGCACCAACAAGCTTAGGTTTTAGGATCTTGGAATAGTTCATTGTAAGTCAATTCTCCAAGATCACTAAACAACAACATCTATGTGTCTGTCCAGGTGAGTGTGTGAAATCCTTGGTATAACCAGTGTTTCTCAGGATCCTCCTCTTAAAAGGGAGTTAAGCACGAGACAGTGTGAGTGGTTATTGATTGGGATGACCCCTAGTCATAACTGAGTAGCACTGGAGATATTTCCAGGATTTTATTTGTATCTGAGGGCTCTTTCAAGAGTTTCGGGCTTTGCTACTCTGCCCATACGGTCAATCTCACCTGCGACTGTCCACCTGAGCATTGATTATATTGAGGTGACCTTAGTGGCCTTACCTAGGATATCGAGGGGGTACTTTACAGGGGTTATTCTGCAGGTGTCCCGGCTAGGTTGGGGTTGGACAACACAGTCGCTTTATGCATTGAAGCTGAGGGCCACAATAATTGGTTACGTACCTCCACTTGTTATGTATGGGAGTCTCAAGCCTCTTCTAGGCAAGACATACCTGCTTCATTCATGAGCTCACTTATCCAGCCCTTGTTTGCTTGCATTTGGCTTTAGATTTTATTAGTGATTGCTCTGTGCATGATAGTTGGCCTAGGGTTTACGTAAATGGAGAGTCTTTGCTATTTTTTGAGTCATTGTGGATTCGAGTGCGGTTCCTCGCTGTCCTCGTCATTTAGTAGGACTTCCACATTATACTTTCCCTCCTCCTTTGGGAGAGAGACCTAGATAGTCCAGGCTGACTATGTCACACATTGATTCACACACCATGGGAGACCCTTTAGAGGATATTCCTGAACCACCTCCTCCCATTCATGTAGATGATGGGGAGTTTACTCCTACTTATGATCCTTCACCCGACTTAGCTAAGTTAGGTCCTGTGATTTCTGAGATAGGAGCCATGCACGATAGACATACTCACTCTAGGGCTGATTCCCCATTAATGCGTTATTGGTATGGAATGTCGGAGGACGCCGAGACTCATTTTGAACCTGCCAGCACTAGCTACGGTAGTTATGCTATGTCTAGTTTCCCTACACAGGATTTGGAATTTCATGTCGAATCCAACTTTGAGTCTAACACTATGCCTAGGGGCACTCTCATTCCTTACCATGCGGAGAGGTTTGGGAGCACTAGTCACATTGCACCTTCCGTCCCAGTGGTGGTAGTTACATCATATATCCCTCCTAGGTCTAGGGTTAGCGATCCGATTAGGATACCAAATCTGAGATGAGTGACTATAGGCGGTAGTACGTACATTATTTCTCAGATTCCTTCATTCTCGGTCCCTAGTTCTTCAAATGTACATCCTCCACCTTATTCACGTGGTCCTTCGAGGTGGTATATGGCTACGAGTCAGGTCCATACTACAGTTACTAGACCGATTGTGTCTTAGGTTCACGTACCACTCACTGCTTCGGGAGGCTATGTTCATACTTCTAGAGGTCAGCTTGCTACTTCTAGGGTGTATATCCCTACTTCCGATATGTATATCCCTACTTTCGGAGCATATATTCCTACCTACGGAGTGTCTCATGGGGTATCACATGCGATGACCTATGGACCTTATTATGTGACACAGTATGGATAGGGTTCTTCACCTTATGGAGGCGGGTATCAACAACCTGCTTACTCTCCTAATTATGGCTTTGTATTTCCTACTAGTCAAGGTCCACCGTACTATGGTGCTTCCATGCCACCCTATACGGGTCATACGGGAGGAGGACACTATGGCCAAGGCCATGGTGGTAATCAACCCTATATAAACCAGGGAGCGATCCATCGACCTCATCATCCTAGGCTCCCTTTCCTCGCGATGCTTAATCTTCCTGGCTTATCAAGATTAACGAACAATCTTGTGGCTCATGACCCGGCTTGGCCGGCTGTCCCTACCATACTTCCCTTTGACATACCTAAGTTCGAAGGAAAACCGGGAGAGTTTCACCTATGGTGCTCTTCGAATTCCTTACATCAGGACTCAATCCATTTGAGCCTATTTCAACGCACCCTTACAGGGCCTGCCGCGAAGTGGTATATAGAGTTACCTAGGGGAGCTTTCGCTTTGTTCGACGACCTTGCGATGACTTTTCTTAATCACTTCCAGCTACCAGTGTGCTATGACATTGGTACTAAACTCTTATCGACATTTCGGCAAGATAAAGCCACACATATTTCTGATCATATTCAAGAGTGGCATAGACAGAAGAGGTTAATTAAAGCTTTTATACCACCGGAATTCCTCCTTGAGTGGTTCCTCAAGTCGTTATTGCCATATATAGTGAAGGATGTTTCCACATCTGGAGTGCAGAATGAGGAACAAGCAATTTTTAGGGCACAGGAACTAGACTTGATTTATGCTCAGTTCGGTTTGTTGTATGAGATTATTCCCAATGCTCCTTGTTCCAGTTTCGATCCCAAAGTCAAATCTGGACCACATGCCGATGGCATTATGGGTTGTGCAAGTGCGAAACCTGCGGATTCGGTTGCAAAACAAGTTATTCAATTGTCAATCAACCAATATGCTTTAGGACAAGGTACAGCTTCATCTCAACCTTCCCAAATGACAAGTGTACTCTCTGTGTAATCATCGGACTACAAGGGTAACTAGCAACCCGGACGGAATAGAAAAAAGGGTAAAAATAATAATCGAAAGGGTGGGAATAAGAATGAGAATGCTAACAATAATGACAAGAACGATAAAAATCCTGGGGAGGACAAGCAAGAGAAACGTAAGGTTAAGTTCCCTTGCAAGTTATGTAAGGATGATCACCTCACTTACTTGTGCCCTCAGATTGAAGAAGCTTCGAGATTCTTAGCACAAGGCCCAGCTGTGCTAACTAACCCT
>LPNX010043640.1:49379-63302 GCA_001517045.1 Pseudotsuga menziesii
TGACATAATTCATGATGTAGAAGACCTTTTTCAGTGTCGTTTTAGCCATTAGATTGACCTGTTCGTGTCGATATCAGGTATCATGTCTAAACTGGCATATAGGTTAGGTTCCATCACTGTTTGCATTTTGCATAACCTTATGACCATCTCATCATGACCTTAGGTACGACCCACTCTATTATATCACGGAACCTCCTTGCTGATTTAGAAGTGGTATGATATGAGTGCTAGAGTTTTACCATACATGGGTACCCTAGTTAGCGCCTTATTTTCATTTGGTTCCCATGCTGACGTTTTCTCCTTTAAGATGTGGGAGTCCGTTGTATAGTACCGCCATGACATTTCGCAAGATCCTCATACTCCTCTTGATCTTTTGTTGGCCTATTTCCCTTAGGACTCCCCCATGTCAAGTTTTGAATGCATTATCATGAGCTTTTCCTGCGTTATTGAGCTTTATGCCGACTCCCCTAACATTACGTTTCAGCCATATAGCCTGAGCTTGTCTCATGTCTAGCCATGCAGAGCCATTTTTTATATCCTTCGCATCTTGATTTCCTTTTTACTGGGAGGGGATTTTCCCTCGAGAGTCGATATCCTACACATGTATCCTTGCATTGAGCATAGGTATGTTCCACTGCTTGGAACTAGTTTGTTTTCCCTTATGACACTCGTCTCCTCCTAGTTTGTAACTATAAAGATATTTTATTCTTTTTTCAAGCTTTTCAAATAACTGAAAAAGTCCAAAAAAAATTAAAAAACCAAAAAGCGGGACAAGGAAAGATGTTATCTGTGGCAGCTGTTGAGTCGTGTCACCTTCGAATAGAGCACTGTATATCAGAGTCATTGGTTGGGTTATAGTTTGACTTTAGGAGCTGTACTTGTTTATCTTAGTTTATCTCCACCGACTGGTTAAGCTTCCAGTCCCTATGGAGCCTCTGTTGATGCCTCCTGTGTCACAGAGATGTCCTAGTTTGTATATCGAGTCTATGCTTCCTTCATTCAGTCAATACGTCATTATGCTCTTGTTCAAAGGAAGTTGAAGCCTGAGTCAGCCATTCCTCAGTTATCTTGAATTTGCATGTCGGCCATTCCCGGTACAGTTACTGGTTCGTGCACCTTATCATTGAGTCCTTCCACATTATACAACTTTGCTGAGTACCTCATATCAGATGATGGGGGATGCCTTAATGCCGCCCTTCCAGTGGATTTCATCCCATCGACTTCAGATCATTTATTCTAGGATTGGAATCTAGAGTCCTTTTGAGTGCCTTGAGACTTGCAGTCATTAGTGGCATGTTCTCTCACCATCGACAGTTCTTGGGAATACATCAATGTCCCATGATCGATGGATCCTCTCAAGTGTTCGACCTCAACACATTTATTCACACTTATTAGTTTGCACTCTATTACCTTGATTCCCATTTTCATTATCGGTGGGTGATCTCGCGTTTGTTAATGGTATATATTAATGACCGGTAATCAGACGATGGACTACTATGTTCGACCTTGACACCTCTATTCGCATAGTAGGACATGTACTTGTAGCGGTTTGTGTAGAATACTTTCCAGATTGGTGGCATCTCTTATATGCTACCTCCTTGATCGTGCCAGTGTTCATGAGATTTCAGCTCTCGTGATGTGATTCCAGTATATGTCAGATATTTCCAGCCACTATGGAGATCTTGATCTGTTATATCTTCAGCCATTATGGAGATCATGGTCCTATGTATATCTTCATCATGGAGATTCTTATCTATGTATATTGTACGTGGTGATGACCACATATGTGATATCATGTATCATTCCTATTCATGGCCATTGTACTTTTATGTATCCGGGACTGCTATATCTACTTGTAGTTATATGCAGAGTTGTATTATTGTACTATGTTGATTGGGTGTCTGGTCTTCCATTTGGGATCCTTCATCACTCCACTTCAGGGATGGACTTATAATGTATTTTGGCCATCGTATGACCCCTCTGACCTCACACATTAGGGGGCATATGTTATAGCTGATTTCACCACTCTAGGTGAATCACACTTTGTATGGCCTTCCCCTGTCCTGCTGCAGACTCCTTAGACCCCATGGACCATTTTTTGTCCTTTGATGTTTCCTTGATCATCCCTAAAAACATATGAAAAATGATACACACGACTTTTAAACCTATAAGTGCGTATATACGCGGGCTTGACCACTAAAACAATGTACATCGGGATGTGTGCATAATCCAAATCCTTTTGGAGTTTTTCTTGACATGGATCCGACTCATTTGACTCCTGGCCTTCCCTATGCCTTGAGATCGCTCGGATTTGACCTTTCATTATCCCTTTGAAAGCTATATAAGGAACCCCTTGGTACATTGAAGGCAAGAAGAGAGATTTGAGAGCAAAGAAACTATAGTCCATTGTTTCCAGAACTTATGCTTGAGTCTGCATCCCTTTGTCCCTTGGAGCACTAGTGTGTTCTTCCCAAGCTTGCCTTTTGCTTGTGAGCTTGCTATCGAGAGATGGAGGATTGAGGTGGTGGAGGCCCAAGTGGGCAATTCAGTTTCTCCTGTTCCCAGACGTGCTGTCAGAGGTTGTATCTTGTAATCTCTGATTTATATTAATAGAAATATCTTTTCCTATCCAATAATGTGTGTTTAAATGAATATTTTATCCGTTGGATTATGTCAAATGATTTTACATTATTGATTATATATGCTAGAATAGATCTAACAACATGATATATAGAATTCTTGTATTTTTTATTTGTTGTTGAGGAAGTAATCTATCAATTCAAGCTAAATATTGGAAAGCTCAACGGGGATCTACATCAACCGTCCGAAATAAGGTACAAGGTATGATCCTTTAGTGTTAGACATTTAATTTCTATTCCATATTGGAAAGGATTGATTTCTGGAGTCAAGATGTTTGTTGTGGTACCCCAAGACATAGGAATTTCTCTCCATAACACGTATACGTAGGCGTATTTTTCTGGATTTATGAAGACCTAAAAGAGTATGATACCTCTATTATACATCACCTTATCCCAATCAAACCTAGAGAAAAAAAATTCAGGAAAAATTTGAGAAGAATAAATCCCATGTTGCTTCCTGTGATAGAGAAAGAAATCAAGAAACTGTTCAATGCCAAAAGTATTGTAACTCTGATGTTTTCTAAGTGGGTAGCTAACTTAGTGCCTATTAGAAAGAAGGATGGTGAAATCATACTTTGTGTGGATTTCAGAAATCTTAACAAAGTATCACTAAAAGACAACTATCCCTTACCAAAGATGGACCACATTATGTAAAAAGTAGTAGGAGCTAAGAGGATTTCTACCATGGATGGATTCTCTGGTTATAACCAAATCAAGGTGCTTCCTGAGGACCTAGAGAAGACTGCTTTTACTAAACCTTGGGGTAATTTTATGTATGCCAATATACCATTTGGTTTGATGAATGCAGGGGCTATGTTTCAGAGGGAAATGGCATTACGTTTGCAGATGAAAATGATAAATTTGTAGTGATCTGCATGGATGGTATTACTATTTTTTCAAAGTCTAATAGATAACATGTTAAGAATTTGGAGAAGGTTTTTCTAAAGTGCAGAAAGTATGGCATCTCACTCAATCCTACGAAGTCTAATTTTTCATTTAAAGAGGGAAAGCTTCTAGGACATATTATTTTAAAAGATGGAATTAAAATTGATCCAGAAAGAGTCGATTCAATTCTGAAAGTTGAAGAGCAAAGGAGCAAGAAAGAGTTGCAGTCATTTATTGGATAGGTAAATTTTTTTAGGAGATTCATTTATAGTTTTGCTAAAATTATGAAAAACATTACAAATATGTTGAAGAAAGAAAATGAAATAAAATGGACAATAGATGCCAAAAATTCCTTCAAAGATATTAAAAATTCCTTCACTGAAGCTCCAGTTTTGGTGAGTCCATATTTTAATAAATATTTCCTAGTATTTTCTTATGCATATGAGCATACAATTGTTCAAGTCTTACTGTAGAGGAATAGTCAAAATGCTAAGCAGCCCATTTCTTCTTCAACAAGTTGTTGAGAGATGGAGACCTAAAGTATGACATCATGGAAAAACATGCTTATTCTTTAGTGAAATCCTTGAAGGATTTTCGAGTATATATTCTCCATTCACATATTGTTGCATATGTACTAAGTAATGTGGTAAAGGGAATCCTCGCTCAACTAGATCCATCAGATAAAAGAGATAAGTGGATTGTTGTACTGTTGGAGTATGATCTTGAAATCAATCCTACAAATTTGATGAAGGGACAGGCACTTTTCAAATTAATGATAGATTCTAACTATGAATCTCTACAACTAAACTTCTTGTCCAGTCATTCAAACTAGCTTGATGCAAGGTTACAGGTATTGCTAGATTTTTTTCTTTCTCAATGGTACCGTGATATCATATATGTGTTACAAATCTTGTAGGCTCTTGTAGTGTTGAGTAAAACAAGATCCATAATTTATGAAATTGAAGGGTTCAAAGTTCTACATTATGAATCAATATTTGTATTGGAAGGATCCTGGTGGTGTGTAGTTGAATTTCCTATTGGAAAATGAAGCTCAACAAACAAACAAGTAATTTCATCAAGGAGATTGTGGAGGACATCACTCCTAGAAGGTAACAACTAATAATATTCTGAGAGCTGGTTTATGTTGGCCTTGTATGTTTTCTGATATTTATAAGAAAATTACAAGATTTCATCAGTGTTATATTTGTTATGGAAAGAGAAAGTTGGTTTTGCTCCCTCTTAATCCAATTTCAGTTGAGGCACCCTTTTAGCAGAGGGGGTTATATTTCATTGGGGAAATCAACCCAAATTCCTCAGGACAACATAGGTGGATTTTGACAGCAACATATTACTTTACAAAATGGATTGAAGCTATACCCATAAGGAGATCCAGTAATGATGCGATCCTGGACTTTCTAGAAAATAACATCTTGGCCAGGTTTGGTTGTCTTAGGAGAATTTTGACAGATAATGCAACTTCCTTCAAATAAAAAAAGATGATAAGTTTATTTCATAAGTGTCACATCAATTTGAACCATTCTACTGCTTATTATCCAGAAGGAAATGGACTAGCATAATCTTCCAACAAGAGTTTGGTAAGAATAATTAAGAAGTTGTTGGAAGAAAACAAAATATATTGGCATACAAAGCTGAAATATGATTTGTGGGTAGATAGTATTAGCACAAAAACAGTAACCAGAATGTCACCATTTCAACTTGTTTATGGGGTTGAAGTAGTTTTTCCAACATCCTTGGTTTTTCATGTCATGAAGTTGTTGCAAGAGCACAGGGATGTGACAACTCATATGAAAAGAAGGATCAATAAGATAATAGAGCTAAATGAAATGAGGGATAAATCCTATGATAAAGTAAAAACACATCGGAAAAAGATGAAGAATACTTTTGACAGGAAAGTTAAGGAAGAGCAGTTCCATATTGATGATTTGGTTTTGAAGTGGGATGCTCATAGAGAAGACAGGCATGGAAAATTTGATCATGTGTGGGTAGGTCCATACATTATTGCATCATACAGGGGGGATAAATCATTCATTTGCAGCATCGGCATGGGGCTCAGCTAAAAGGAGGTCTTGTTAATGGAAGGTTTCTAAAAAATTACATGTCTTAAAGGTAGAAGGTGAGTTTTGTACCATAGATTGTATATGTTTCTTTACATTTGAATCAGTACAGATGGCGAGACAAGAGATTTGAAGGCCAGAGAGAATGCCCTAAGATCTTGAGGGGTAGCCATATTTCTTTATTATTATTTTTTATATACAAAAAAAATAGATGTACAAGGTTTGAGGATTTTTGAGTCAGGAATTGGTATGCGAGTTCTTTGCTACCTCATAGGGAGGATAACATCCCCTATTGGAGCCAGCTGTTAGCACCATTTTTGGGCTAAGAAGTTGGAAGGGTTCAGACCAGAGGAAATGAAAGTTAAGGTCTAAAAAATTTGTATCATATGACCTAGGGGGATGCACAATAGGTTCTAAAATGATTTGGAGGATTTATTCCTAGGTCTAAAATCAAAAAAATGTGAAGAAAATCCTAAGCGCAACCTTGGAAATAAGTTGTGTATGAAAAATCCTCTACATTGTTATGCCGCAGCAAGGATCAATGGTGTAGATATCCAATAGAGGAGATCAAAGGCTATAGATAAATATGTAGAGGTAAGTTGCAAGGTTAAAAAAATTTATTACTTACGGAATTGAGTTAACTTGCAGCTAGAATCTATCGTCAGATCAGTAGATGGAAGAAGATATACGGTTAGAAATATTTCCACTGACTAAACATGCAAGGAAAAATGAACTTCTCAAATCAGTGGATCGGGTAGATCCCTCACCTTTCAACAGTGGATATCAGAGTATAGAAAATTGATGAAATAGGTCTCAGACACTGAGAGGGGGGGTGAATCAATGTCTATTAAAAAATTTAAAAATATCTTTCCAAACATAAATATATATATACATGAGATATTAAACATAAAAATATCAAAAGATAATTCTATTTTACAAATAATTATCTATCCCTAGCTAGATGGAGAAACCCAGTTCTCTTACAGGACCTAGCTTGTATACATGGCTCAACATGAAATGAGGAATACAATCTTTTGACAAGCTTCAACCTGCCAACAGATTCCAATTTGTTCAGAGATGAACACTAGCTTCAAATCCATGGATATAATAAATACCAAGATACAAAATAATCCATCGAGATATAATGACTTCCAATTCAAATATTCACTTTAAATATCTCATTAATCTAGACAGACACATCCTTTCATAATCACACTGTCAAGAATTTCTTCCAAGTTTATCTTGAAAAACCCTAGTTTTTGTAGGCCTATATATTTTTCCTCAAACCTCCTTTAAGATATATGATACCATGGATGGATGCACCATTAAACACACTAGATCCCCATATATTCATAATAATTTAATACTTCTCCTTCAGGAAGTGGGGGGCATTTTACTGAAGCCAATTTCACTAATTTTTCAAATATTAAAGCAGTAAAACTGCTTAAAACCCTATTTTGGAAATTATATATTTTTCTCCTCACACACTCTTAAAAAAATATGAGACCATGGTCATGTGAAAATATAAACAAGCTTCAAGATTATACTTTCAGTTCATTTTTATCATCTCCCTATAAGGCATGGAAGGCATTTTTCCAAGGCCACCTCACCAGTGTTTACTAGATTTTCATACTTAGTTATTTTCTTGTTTTTCTCCAAATTGCCATATTTTTCCAAAAATTCTATAATGAATTCATAATGGCTATAGAACATCATCAAGTGTATTTCAAGCTTCATCACACATGCCACATCCCCATATATACCATGTCATAACTTCTTTTGACATCCTTATGTTTTCCATCATGTCTTGGTTAGTCCTTTGTCATTACTGAACTCTGCTTGACATCAATGACAACTATAGACAACCTATATTGCCATATTTGCCAAAAATATCCCCCTTTGGCATTTATGGAAACACCTAAACCTTCTTCCCCTTTGACAACAATGACAAAGGATAATCAACTTCACATAAAATTTCAATTGTTCCTTGATAGACAACTGCCCTTTCTTTTGCTTCACCTCCTTCAATTAACTTGGACTTGGTGTTGGAAATCCTATCAAAAAGTTCTTTACCTTCTTTTAATGACTCTTTAGAAAGAATCTTGGATAATGCGTTTTATGAAATCCCTCTATCACCGTGCTTCTCCCAAATTGATAAGCTATCTCCCCCTAAACTGATGCACTTTGTTTTGACAGTTTTGTTTGGACTTGACATCTAACAAATGATTTCTAACAAAGTAAAAGTGTCATTTCCAAGTCCTCTTCATTATTTAGATTTTATTCAACAATAGTGTGATCACTATTTATAGAATGAGTGTCTTCTTCTTCATTACTTGGATTTTCTTCAATAATAGTGTGATCATCATTTCTAGAGTGAGTGTCTTCTTATGGAGATTCCTCTTCATAAGAGTCACTTGTTTTGACATGAGAATTAAAACCTCTTGTATTTGGTCTCAAAAATTTCTTATCTTCCTTTTTGGACTTGCATCTCTTGAATTTTTATAGATTTGCTTGAATTCCATCTTTAAAGACATGTCATGAGGCATCTTATCTTCTTGAGTTTCGATGTTGTCTCTTTTCAAATCTTTTCCTTGACTTTTTGGAGCATCCTCCTTTTGATTGCATTGTGTCTTTGGATTCATGCAATTTTTTGCTTTGTGCCCAAAGCCTTCACACTTGAAGCATCTTATGGAGTGACAAAACTTTGTTGTATGCCCAACAAGCTTGCATCTCCCGCACTTTGTTTTTTCATAGGAACTCTCTTGAATTTTCTTCTCAAAGACATCACATTCCACGGCTCTATGTCCATATTTGTGACAAGAGTAGCAGAAGTTATTGGACATGTTACCATACCTGGTGTTAGTATGATATGATAAGATGTCTTTTTTATGTGCTTCATGATTTAGCTTTTGTCTTCCATAATTCCTTCTGATGGCAGAGTTTTGATCTAGTATTTGATTTGTAATTGCACTCTGTTTTTCTGAAGAGAAAGAAATTTCCTCAAATTCTTTATCCCTTTTGTATCCAAGTCCAATTATGTCATGGGATGGTATTTTCTTACTCCAAATTTCATCTAAAATAGTTGTGCTATTATACAGATTGCTCTTCTCATTTCCTTTGTATGGAGAAATGTGTTTGGATTGAGGATAATCCATTGCTTTCCTTCCTTCACTTCTTGTGAATATATTGTTATGAGTGCCATCATATTTTTTCTTTATCTCACATCCTGTGAGACATGTAGATCCTTCCTCACTCTTGACCTCTTCTATTATAGGCTTGAGTTTTTGATAGAAACTTTCCTTGCTACTTAACTGAGTTTTCATAATCTTTTCAAATCGCTTGGCTTCTTCGATTAGAATATTCATATTTGAAATTATTTCACTTGTCCCATCAAGTTCTTCAACATAGATTTTTGTCTTACCACAATCTTTTAACATTTGAACTTCTTTAGTAAGGTCATCTACTTTGTTCTTTAAACTCTTGATCTCTTATTCCTAATTATCGAGTTGTTTCTTCGGATTTTCTTGCCACTCAAAGCTTTCATCATTTATTTCCAGCTGGATGTGTTGTTCAGAACATGTCTTTTCAGCAGCTCTAATTTGTTCAGTTAGATTGACTACTTGATACTCCAAGACTTCTTTTTCCTGTTCTTTTTCTTGTAGTTTCCCTTCATATCTTCTTGTTAGATCCAAAACTTTAGCTTTTAATCTTTTAACTTCTTCTTCAGTTTCAGCTGGATGATTTTTTTGTCTTTTAGAACTCTTGGATTCGATCCACAATCCTTGAAGTAACTCACTGATCTTGAAAACAATTTCAAGATCACTTAGAGTGACCATAAACATGTTTTCAATCTTATCGAAAACATTTTTAGGATAAAAACTTAATTTCTTCTTTGCATCTTCAATTGTAGTAAGGAAATATTCCTTCAATTTCTTCAAGCCCTCATGTTTAGTAATTGTAGCCTGATTTTTAAGGATTGATAAGTTTTCCCACTTTTCTTTAAATATGTCTATATCATCATGACTATTGCAATCTGATTGTTCATGAAGTTTTAATCCAATGTTTTCTGTGAGGTTGTCTCCTTCATCATGAGAGTTTTCACTAATAGAAGTGATGCATATTGAAGTACCATTTATCTCTTCATCATCTTTCAAATCTTCTCTTCTATCTTCATTGGATTTTTTATTACTGTCTTCTTTTGGTCTTTGACATTTTGCTTGATAAGTTTCTTCTAACTTGAGCCATAGATTTCTGGTAACAGTGCAGAAACCAATCTTTATCTTGACATCATTTGATAAGGCTTTCTTGATGGTTTGCAAAGCAGTAGAATTGAATCTCTGATAATCTTTTGACATTCTGGTTTTGTTCTTCAAGTACCACTTCTTGCTTGCTACAGCATCCCACACATGTGCTCCTTTGGACTTCAATTACTTCTTCATAGCTTCTCTCCAATTGACATAATCATCTCCATCAAATAAGGGAACTTGAACATCTATACTTGGTTCAAGTAATGTTTTCAAACTTCCACCTATCTTTTAAAATGTTGATTCTGGCACTTATTTTTAATTATAGTGCTTGGCATTTTTTTTTAAATGGACCTGTTTTTCCCTTAGGATCAACGTTCTAGCAGTGAGTTGTTCAAAGACAACCGGATCTGATATCAATTGATGAAACAGGTCTCAGACACTGAGAGGGGGGGTGAATCAGTATCTGTTAAAAACTTTTAAAATATCTTTCCAAACATAAATATATATATACATGAGATATTAAACATAAAAATATCAAAAGATAAATCTGTTTTGCAAATAATTATCTAGCCCCATCTAAATGGAGAAACCCAGTTCTCTTGCAAGACCCAGCTTGTATACATGGCTCAGCATGTAATGAGGAATACAATCCTCTGACAAGATTCAACCTGCCAACAGATTCCAATCTATTTAGAGATGAACGCTAGGTTCAAATCCATGGATAGAATAACTACCAAGACACAAAATAATCCACCGAGATACACACACTTCCAATTCAAATATTCAATTTAAATATCTCATTAATCTGAACAGACACATCCTTTCATAATCACACCCTTTGAATCAACATGCTGGTCGCACCTCTTCAACTGGGCAATCACGCCTTTTCCAAACCATATCTATAAAATTGTTTTATAATTAACATTCATTTTTTTTATCTGGATAATCAAGCCCTTTTTAAGACACCTCATTTCCTGTATCGTTTCAGCTTGTAGGTTGGAAAGAGGCAAAACTTGCAATGTATGCACTATTGCCTCTTCACAACCCGAGGAATTGGAATTACATGATACATAGAACTAAATTCCAACAAACAAATTATTTTCAGGTGATGCTTTTTGTTCATGTGGAGAAGCATGACCATCTTCTTGCACTTCATATCCTTGTATTGCAGATAATGGTTTTTTGTGTGCGCAGTTATCTTTACTTGGCTCAGTAATATCTTTATTGTGTAACATAGTATCCTCTGAAGTTGTCCTAGGAGAAACAAATGAAGTAGGAACACCAACATGTAATATTGATATATCCTTTGGTTCTCGAACTTCAGAGGCCATAAATCCACTTGTTCCATTGTCCATAAAATTTATCTCATCCTTCTCCATGGAAGAAGCCAGTTTCTCGTAATATGTATGTGCCATAATTTCACTTATCTCTGGTGCCAGTAAAGATGATAAAAGAGCCGAATATTTTTATATCTGACACAAGATTGCTGACATCTCTCTAACACTTACCTAAGCATCTCCTGGAGTTTTTATTTTCTTAACATACTCATTATGGTTCTCCATTTCCACATCGATGATTGGAAACTCCACTTCCTTCACATTTTTATATCCAAATCCTGACTCTTTCAATAGTACATTATTTTTGTCATGGCTATTATCTTGAACTTTGGTTAGAGATTTTCCTTCGGTAAGCACGTCTGCAATTTGAGACTTTTCTAGAATCCGTAGAGAATTGGCTACTATCTGTTCATTGTCGTGGCCTGGAAATTGCACTTCATCCAGATGATTCTCCTCTAAACCTTCAAAATCCTGATTATGAGGATTCTCACTAAGATCAGCAAAGGGTTTTGAAACCTCTTGCATTTCAACCAATGTGATGTTTACTTCGGTTGACTCCATAGGATGCTTCTGTGGAATAGATTGCCTGCCTTCATTCAATAATGAACAATACCCTGACATCATTGAGTTTTTCAAACACAGTCACTAAAACTGGTGGGAATTTGAAAGTGGTCTCCTGAACCCATTTAAAAAATCAAAAACACACTTCTTCCTATTTTGGCAGACTCAATATTCACATGTGTGATCACCCAAAGGAAAAGTGACTTCTTGGCTGGATAACCACTTCAACAAGGAACATTCCCATGCTTTTTTTCTTAATTTCTTTGTACAGGAAAAACCTCTGGTGGGAATTTGTAAGTGGGATCTCAGACTCCAGTTTTCCACACTTAGCCAATTTATACATTTTCCTAGACTTGGTTCAATTTGCTTCAAACATTATTTTTACCTCTTTTGGTAGGATGATATTTTCCTCATGAAGTCGCCATAAGAAAAACTAAGAACATGGCGAGGTATTCAGTTCATCAAAGAAGAACCCTAAGCCCTCAAATAATTTTATTATCATCAGTACAATCTCTAGCGGGCATTTACAAATGTCCCTTCAACTTAATTTTATCATCAAAAATAGACTTTTTCTCATTTTGGCAGGCTTCTAATTTCTTCCTCAAAGATTCTTTTGACTGACTTAGACCATGATTGCGTAGAAAAACTACCAGAATAAACCCTATTCATATGTTGTGGGCATCTATATCAACCTACACTATGTTTTGAGCATTTCTCTAAGGCCTCCTGAACTAATTTTTCAATACTTGGTTATTTTCAAAAATTTCTTCCAAGTTTATCCTGAAAAACCCTAGTTTTTGCAGGTCTATATCTTTTTCCTCAAACTTCCTTTAGGATATATGATACCATGTCTAGATGAACCATTAAACATACTAGATCCCCATATATTAAGCATAATTTAATACTTCTCCTTCAGGAAGTGGTGGGCATTTTACTGAGACCAATTTCACTAATTTTTCAAATATTAAAGCAGTAAAACTGCTGAAAACCCTATTTTGGAAATTATATATTTTTCTCCTCACACACTCTTAAAACAATATGAGACCATGTTCATTTGCAAATATAAACAAGCTTCAACATGTTGCTTTCATTTCATTTTTATCATCTCCCTATAAGGCATGGAAGGCATTTTTCCAAGGCCACCTTCACCAGTGTTTACTAGATTTTCATACTTAGTTATTTTCTTGTTTTTCTCCAAATTGCCATATTTTTCCAAAACTTCTATAACGACTTCCTAATGGCTCTAGAACATCATCAAGTGTATTTCAAGCTTCATCACACATGCCACATCCTCGTATATTCCATGTCATCACTTCTTTTGAAATCCTTATGTTTGCCATCATGTCTTGGTTAGTTCTTTGTCATTACTGAGAGTCTGCTTGACATCAATGACTACTATAGCCAACCTATATTGCCATATTTTCCAACAAAAATATATCGGTGGATATGGATTCTGCTACAGGAACATGTGCGGAGAAATTAGGGTTGAATATCTACGGAATTTTGTAGGCCCATCATTGATAGACAACGAAGATTTAAAAGTGTTTTAGATCTACGGTTCAAATGAATTCCGCTATGAGAACAAGCGCAGGGAAAATCAAGTTGCAAGTCAGTGAATCAGGTAGAGGCCTCATGTTTTGACGGCCCAGATGAAATCCTAATCTAGATCAATGGTCGGTATTGATTCTTCATTTGAAAGGTACATATGTGAATAAAATATTGAGACTCAATAGAATATGGTAGGGACCGCATCTTTCAAAGGTTGAGATGAGAGCATAATTTAGATAAAGGGCTAATATTTTTTCCATTGATGGAAGGTGCATGGAAGAAGAAAATTGGTGAGACTGCAAAATGAGTTTGAAGGAATAAATCATCAAGGGCACAAATTCAATGAGAAATAGATCTATAGTCAGTAATATTTCCCCTGATAGCACATGCACACTAGAAATTAAAAGGAGGGTCAGCGGAATTAGATAAATTGAAGAAAAATTGAATGGATGAGATCAATAGGGAATTCATATCTACGGTAGATAATCTCTTCACAAAGGAAAGACACACATTTCTTAAGAGACTAAGTCCGAGCGGAAAGGTTAAAGAGGTGAATTGATCAACAATCCATATTTATGAAAAGAAAAGATCAATGGTTGAGAATTTATCCACTCTAGATAAGTAACAGTCC
>LPNX010043642.1:0-20793 GCA_001517045.1 Pseudotsuga menziesii
TAACTTAATAGGTAAGAAATTTCTTGCAACATCTATTGTTCATGAGATGAGGTAAACCTTGATCAACTCAAATATTAATACAAATTAAAAAATTATAATAAAAAAATAATGTAAGGAATCTAAGTTTAATATTAGAAAGATATGCTTCAACTTTATATAAATTTGATTTTATATAGCTTATATTGATAATATTATAAAAAAATGGTGAATATAAAGATTGAAATGAGTGAATTAAGTAATTTTTTGGTTTTTCATTTTTTGAAAACTCAATCTTGTTGAAGTTCTAAATTCTAGATCCCTTGTATAATTCCAAATTTAATGAAATATGTGTTTTTTCGTAATATTGCATAAATTGCCCTTAGACTCAACATTACGAATGAGTATTGGAGACTGAGGGTCTGCGACTATATCATATGAAACATTTGAAGAAATTTTTTCTTCAACCATATGGCAAGGGGAAAGGAAAGAAGATCAATGATGATGGTCTTTCCAAGGCATCTCTTCTAATGACATAACTTCCATAATGGATTCGTCCCAGGGAAGTGTATGTGAAAGGTAATCGAGATATGGGGAGGGGTTGTCAAGACAATATGGCAGGAGATAACAATATGAGGCCATCAACAAATGATCATTGATGGTAGCGTCACTAGTATATTGGATTGCGTTATAAACTTATTCAAAAGGGGTAAAAGGTGATGATTCAACAATTGATTTTCCTTTGTCCATATAGGAGGTAGAAATCATATTGATAGATGCATTTTGCGAAGCAGGAGGAGGATTGGATAATGGAAAGACTCCCATTAATGAAGAGTATTTGATAAGTCCTACTCCGATGTCTTTATACTGAGGGATATTCAAGAGAGGAACGCTATTTGAATCATTCGTAATGGCACTAGGTGTAATGAAATCTAGCTGATCTATGGTGACAATCCTTCCTTGAAATGGGAACTGGACGATTCGAAAAATGGTCGATGCTACAACTTGCATAGCATAAAACCAGTTGCGACAAAGGAGTAGATTGTAGTCCAAAGGAGTGTCAATGAATTCAATGTGAATGGATACTGACATGCCCCCAAGTTTAACATGGATGGCAGGTAGTAATCCATATGGTTGGAAGTCGTGACCATCAAAATCCATGAGGGTAGTAGGAGAACGATTGATCTCAGGAGAACCGATGGCTCTCCAACAAGATAAATACATGACAGATGTAGAGGCTCCCTTGTCCAAAACTATACGACGAATGGTTTTTCCAACAATTTTGGCAGCTATCTGGAAAGCTAATTGATGTGAGAGCCTCGTCTTGAAATCATCCAGTTTGAAAGTGATGATGTTACTATTTTCAAGATCCATAGCTTCAAGTGCAGTAAGCAATTTTTTCCGTTGGGTGAGACAGGTTTGGAGTACTTCTAAAGCCAACATAGCGCAAGGTTCTTGAGCCAAATCTTCTACTATGTTGTAATATTGGGCAGCATGTGTGTTAGGGTTGATAATGGACTTATGAATAGTACCCTTTGTTGGGTGGAAAATTGCTTCTGGAATAGTTTTTTCAATGTGAAGACCTTTACTATGAGGAGCTATGGAAGCTGAAGTTTTTTCAAGTGGAACTTCATCAGATTTATTTTCTGGAGGTGGGTCATAACTTTGTGATCTTGTGTTCAAGTTAATCGTGTCACTAGACATCATTCTAACTTCATCAGTGGACAAAGAAGATTCATTCAAGGATTTATGATCAATTAATTGTTGTTGGGAAGGGAAAGGATATTTGAGAACTGCTGGGGTGGGCAAAGTTTTCAAAAACTTACTGACTTCCTCACGATGAGGACCTTGTTTAGTGAAATGGTCACCTCTGTAGATTAAACAAGGATATTTTACCTTTCTCTTACCTTTTGGATCAACATCTGGGTTCTGTGGTTTATTCCCTTCTTGTTGATTATCAGGGTTTTTAGATTTATTTTTTCCCTTTTTCTTTCCACTCGAAAATTCAGTAGATTGGATCGCATTCACATCGGCAAAAGCAACAGGAGAGGGTGTAGTTTTTGCAAGTGGGTTTGTTGATGAGGCAGTTTGATTTTGCTTTTTAGAATATTTTGTCGTCATTTGTGTTTGAACTGAACCAAGTATGCAATCAGCAGGTGGTTTAGTTGTGGGTATTGATGGATCTGTTGTGGGTCAAGGAGCATGGGGAATCAGATCATACAAAGTACATGATTGGGAATAGACCAAGTCTAGGTACTGAGCACGGCTAACAGCTTTCTCTTCGGTAACAACGCCTCCCATGGAGACATCTCTAGCAATGGGTGGAAGTAAAGACTTTGTAAACCATTCAGCCAGTAACTGATGAGGAATAGGAACCTTAATTAACCTACATATTCTTCTCCGTTCATGAATATGATCAGATATATGGGTTGATGTTGTTTATCGAATTGAGGTCAACAGGTCGGTACTTGTTTCGTACCGGATGGGTAACTGAAAGTGTGTTAAAAATGTCATAGCTAAGCATTGAAGTCCCAAAAAGAGTGTTGTGGTAGCTCAATGTACCACTTGGCAGCAATGCCTGTGAGGGTTCATTGAAATATTCATAGACGAATCGAGATGTCCATTAATGAATTCGATGAACACCAAAGATGAAAGGTCATCACATGGATTTTTGGGTCCTCACCAAGTTTACCATCAAATTTTGGTATATCGAAAGGTAACTTGACTGGAATGGCTAGCCAAGAGGGGTCATGATGGATTGGATCATTTATCAATCTAGACATATCTGGTAAATACAAGGTTGCCAAAAATGGTCATTGTTGGTTGGGTTGCGGGTACTGGTAGTACTAATATGGAATTTGCTGACCAGTGGGACCATAGGCATATTTATAAATAAGCATAGATGATGCCCCAAGGTTTGTTGATTTTGTTGTTGATTATCCGAAGGTCCTCCAGACAAAGGGCCACCCGAGGGAGGTGGGCCTCCAAGGGGTGGTCCATTTGGTGGTGGGCCTCCAGGCCCTCTGGATCCTCCAGATCCTCCAGGTCCTCTAGGTGGAGGTCCTCCAGATCCTCTAGGTCCTCTAGGTGGAGGTCCTCCAGATCCTCCAGTTCTTCCAGGTGGAGATCCTCTAGATCTTCCAGGTCCTCTAGGCCCTATAGGTGGGGGTCCTCCAGGAGGAGGTCCTCCAAAAGGTCCACTAGGTCCTCCAGGTCCTCTGGGGTCTCCAGGTGGAGGTCTGTATCCTCTAGCAGTAGGGACACAATCTCCTGCATAAGATGGGACATTAGACCAATTTGGTTGTCCCCAAGGCACAAAAGCATTTCCAGGGTAAGGAATTCTAGGATAAATAGCCCCCAACAGTGTGGATTGATAAGCTGGCTTAGTCGGGGGTGGTTGATTCCTGGGATAAGTATATCCCCAAGAAATTGGATTAACAACAGGTTGTACCCCTAAGGGTTGGCCTATTTTAGATGGGATATTTACCATGTTAGTATTGGTAGGAGGAATGACTACTGCTTCTTGCTCTATAGTTGAAATTTGTCTAGAACTAGTGACAACCCTACTAACAGGTGACTTAACTCGCACCGGAGGTTGCCCCCTGATGTTAGAATGTGCTAACACCACTTGAGTTGTGGATTTCCCCCCAAATACAATGGGTATGGGAGGACGAGAAGCAGACTTGGGATGTGAAACTGTAGGGATGGGAGTTTTACCTGGATTATTAAAAGTCTCACCACTATTTGGAATTTATGGAATAGGAGCTAAAATCTTAGCAAGGGTATGATATCCAGCAGGCCATGGGTCTGACAGATGGGGTAAAAGAGCTTAAACATGTTCTTTGTAAGACACAGGTATGGTAATAATTCTTTCTACTTTTTCTAAAAAATTACGAGCTTGATCAAGGGATGCTTGAATTATTCTATAGTCATCCTCCCCTAGAGGAGGGTTCCCAGGTGATGGTCTAATAACCCCAAACTCAGAAATGGCTTGGCCCAAAGAAGTCCTCCAAAAAGGAGCATTAGGGCCAAACTCTGCTTCAATAGGACTATCGACACGACCTTCCATTGGCGAATGAATATCAGCCACAAGAGGTAATTGGACCAAAGGATTTGTATAAACATTGAAATCATCTCTAGATTCACTAGCTGAGGTAGTTCCTACATGAGCATCTGTAGAAGATAGTTGTTCCATGTTTACCCCTTATTGTCCTTCCATAGTAGGAGGAGATTCAGGAGGTAAACCCTGCAATCTACGAGAATGATGTCTTGTAAGTTGCTCAACCATAGTGGTGGATGAAGTTTTCTAATATAAGTCAAAAAGGGGAAAAAACACACAAATAGACCTACACATAGCTAAAGGTCACAAGTAGTCTTAAGTGATAGGATGGGTTCAAAATAGTCGGTCTCTCACCAGGATTGTCAATAAGGTGCAACTCGCGATATACCACAGCGGTATGCGCATAGTAATATCCCCAAATGTTGTTTTCGGTGTATTTCTCCAAACAAGATGGCCAAAGGGTTTTTCTCAGTTGGACAAGGAATCCTAGTGGGGTCTCCTGATATGCTCAAGGTACGTGGGAACTCAAATCGATAGTAGTGTTGTCTAATGCACAACCGTCCACAAGGGGCCTTGCGATATACAATCGAATACGTGAAGTACCTTTCTATATACCTCAAGTGTATGTGAAAGGTCATTCGATATATCGACGGTACGTCGAAGAACCATGCCAGTCCCAGGTTGTAGTGCAGACAAATTAACGACAGATGCTATGTTTTACGACGCCTGCACACGTCACTAACCTATTACTCAACTTTATATACAATTTTAACCTAAACCTACCGTTAATTTTATTAGTATTATTAGGTGAATGTTTGTGAGGTGTTGTCTCCAATAATGCAAATTAATCTAAATGTAAATGCACTTTTTGAATTCGATGAGAACTAGCTAGGGTAAGGAAGAAACCTTTTTCTTTTTCTTTTCAACAACACACTAAATAAAATGCCACTTTCAACAATCAAAACAATATATAACAAGGAATGCAAAGAAAGTTCTTTCAAACACAAATCTCTTTCAACAAGCACTCTAAAGTCTCTGAAATGCAAGAAAGAAAATTGAGCCTCTAACGTGGATGCAAAAATTAACTTTTGCTACAATGTCAAAAACACCTATTCTTCTAAATCACTCATGCAAATGAAAATAAAAATTTTCGTAAGCATAAACAAGAGGAAAATAACATGATTTGTTTTGTATTTTTCTAGAAAATATGAGGCACACAAAGCAGTTTTCAAAAGAGACTAACTCTAGAAAGAGGCTATAGGTTTTCTTTTCAAAAAATTTCAGACACTTCACCAAAAACCAAAATTGAACTATTTTTCCACTTTCTTTTATAACAATAAAGAAGATAAAGTTTTTGGATCTGAACTCAAAAAGAGAATCAGGTTCACAAAAACCAGCAAACTCAAACAACAAGCAGACAAGAAACTCAGAAAATCTTCAGAGAACAAGAAAGTTCAGATCATTGAAAGGAAACTTTTTTAAACAAGCAGTTTGAAGGCCTACCTCGGCGCGTTGAGAAACACTGCACCAGAGCACCATAGGTGAGATCGACACTTTTTATCCTTTGCACACAGGCGTCATAGGTGCTCTGTCAACTCAACAAGAAGGTGTTGTCAGAGCGATGGACGAAGAAGGGAAAGGCACCCTAGGAGGATTGGTGCTTTGTTAACCAAAGAGAGGTGCGTTTCCTGAACAGTAGACTGAAAGACCAAAGGCCTGCAGGAGAAACAAGAAAATACTAAGTTGGACTGAAAAGGGTGAAAACCTACTCAGAAAAAGGGAAAAAATCAGAAAAGTAAGATGAATGGCTTACCTTGTTGATGGAAATGACTAAAAGGAGAGATAAATAACCTTCATAGATGGAATTGTTACCGAAGCTTGTATATCTGACTGGATCTGCACCAGATTTGACTGGATCTTCCCTAGATCTGACCGGATTTACTATCCTTAGTATGGTCACCAATTTTGTTATAAGGAATTCTCAATCAGTGCGGACACTATTTGTTCCTCTGCACTGTAAGTCACAAGCACAGAACAAAAAGAAACAACAACATATCATTTCCTTAAATAATGAAATTAAATAACATGAAGTACAATATACCTCAACCTTAGATCTCCTTGTCTTTTCTCCAAAAGCCCTTGCAATGGTTCAATACCTGCAAAATAGATCAAAAGACAAGCAAACAAGATGAGAGCATCATGATAAATTGATTATTTATATCAGTGATCAAGGAGTCTGATAATATCTAATTAAAATCAATACATCAAATATATGAAAGGGGGATGTCTTTGTATTAATTATGAAAGAGAAAGAAGTACAACCAAGCCTTGATTTCGATGGCTTCAATCTCCACAAGAACATCTGAAATCCTCTATAGCTATGAATATCTCTCCAAACATAAGTCAACCCTACTCTGCCTCTAATTCAGACATCAAACTAACAGCATAAGGGTAATTTTTCTTGGCCTCTCTTACTCACATCATGAAGGTTTCATTTATAGGCCTAGAACTTATGATATAACTTGTAAAATGGATAGGATATGATCCCAACAGGTGAGGGAGGCAAATGCCACCTCTCCCAGGCATGTAGGAACTGACTACATGGAGGCTTCTGCATGGAAGCTTTCAGAACTTTCTTTTTTCCTATTTTTGGACCATCAACGCTCCTGGTAGAAAGGACATGAGCGTCGACCTAGGGTTTTTGTCAAAGGAAGAGGGAAATGACGCTCTTTATTCCATAGTGAGAAGCACCGTCGACGCTCTGTGGAAAAAGGGCGCAGAAAGGCGCCAGCCCTCCAAGATGTGGAAAAAAGATGACCAAGATGGCTCAGGTCAGGATTTCTGGGAGGTTGAAAGGCAATGTAGAATTTCCATGAAGGCTGATAGGCAATGTGGAATTTCCAGGTGTAACAATTAATGACCGAACATATGACGAGATTAATGATCAAATATGCAACAAAATTAATGACCAACCGACAAGCCATAAATGACCAAACTATATATGACCATATTTTTGGTCGCGTGATAAGAGACTGAAAATTAGCCACTAGTGATCTCCAAATAAAAAGTGGTCATTTATAGGCGGATTTTGGTCTTTTTTGTCACTTATCTCTCATTATGTACTAGTGCAAAGTGATATGTCCTATCACCAATACATGGAAAACAAAATGCTTGGACATTAAGGAAAGCATAATTAATATATTGGCATGGTGGGGGGAACTAAGAAGAAAAAACACAAAGCAAAATATTCAGGAACAAGGGACTCTGCTTACGAACTTAGGAAAATCCAATCCCTTCTCGAATAAATATTTCCTCCAACCAAGTAATTTTAAATGAAGGTCATATCCTGGAATTCTAGAACCTTGAATGGAAAAAGAGAACAATGAATTATCAAAATCCAAGACCAACTAAGAGGGCCTCTAAGAGTCATTTATGGCGTTTGCAAGTCCCAAATACCAATCACTTTATCCAATTTGTGAACTACTAGTAATTCAGAATAACTTACTATTGGAACTAGTGGTCACAATTGTTCTATCAATAGAACCTCCAAAAGGTCATACTAGAGGTCTACCATGAGGAAATCATGACTCCCTTGAGGATATTCCATTGAAATATGTGTCTCTAAAAAACCACATCAAAATGAAGGATTTTCATCTCTGAGTGGAAAACATCGTGTTTCCATGATGTGGAATAGTGTAATTTTCTAATTTGTATAAAATGACATCGAATTAGACCTGGTGGTGTTAGCTCAAAATTCCTCTTGTTAGGATTCTATGCTTATACGACCACATGTGATGTTAGTTCTAGTATTGCATATACAACCAATGACACCTAACTATAAACTCATTCAATGTTGGAGGTGGATTCTACAAGTGGGCATAATCAATGCAATTAAACTTTTGAATTGTATTCACTAAAGGAAAAAGGGTTTTGTAACTGCCAAGAACTGAAAGGTTATCTTCCCTTTGATGTTTCAGTTTCCTCCATGTGTATCCAAGTGAGAGAGATTCACACTTGTAACCGACGCTTAGCCCTAACACATATTGAAACCAGGCCTGGAATTTCAAATATCTTATGCCTGTCAAAAAATTTCTGATGACGATTTCGTTGTTTGTGGGCCTGTCATTTTACGTTTTCTTTATATGTATGACTATTAATTGTTCTTACTACTTTATCATTCTATTTTTTTTTCTAAACAAAAATTAAACAGTACCTATAAAAATAATAAAAATATATACAAAATACCATAAAAACATTGTAGAATGGATGAGCATAAATCTACCTAACAACATTAGATTATACAGTGTGCAGAACCACTAATGTAAGTTTATATATATATATAAACACATCGTACACATTCTAATAGGAAAAGGCATCTTTAACCTTTGTTTATAAACACATCGTACACATGATAAGAAGAAGTTGATCAAACTCAAATAGGAGGAATGAGTAGAAGCTAATGGGACATGCGCCATTGGAAATTGAAATCGTTGGAGGAAAATAAAAAATACAATCTATTAAAATGAAATTTGAAACAAGAATGAGGGTAGTTGGAGGCTAGCATTAATCATGGACCCCTGGCCAAGTGCATAATATTTATGGGTTTATCTTCGGTATTTCATTCTGGTTAATGTTTGAGTCTATATCAAACATCTACTGTGCATTCTTGGCACACCCCATCTGATTTCCAATGTGGCAATGTGGAGAGAACCTACACATTACAATGTCGGCTGCTTGTGAGTGGTTGTCCCAATCATACAATGTCTATGCTATTGCTTACCTTCTATGAAATACAGGGATTAAAAATTATGACAGGTTATGCAAGTTGTTAGAAGTCAAATTGATGTTTTACCAATCAACATGGCCATCGCACTTGATGTGTTCATTTTATGACTACATGTTAAATACGTTTTGAAATGGAAAAAAACGTTCCGTGGAACATCAAAATATAGGCCTAATTGAAACGTTAAAGAGAAATGCTTGTGTCTATTTGAGTAGATGGGGATGTCATATTGGCATGTTGTTTATCAGAATGTACTTTGAATTGATAAGTCAGTCCACACCCAGAACTTTGAAGACCCATCTTCTAGCTACAATGCAAATTGTGGTGAACTAACCAACCGAGCCATGGCTATGATGTAGAATTGTATGCAGTTACTCAAAACTAGATCTCCATTCCAAATTTTCTATGGCATAGATTTGGTGACCACGACCACTGATTTTTAAAGAAACATATGTAACAGTTCCGGTTTTCCCTTTTTAAAATCTGATTTGGGACTTTCTGTGAAAAGAGATGGAAAAAAGAAAAAACATTCAAATTTCAAAATACCATGAACAACATGATCCCCAGAACTTCGAAGGATATATTTTACTTCTTGGTTGATGTCGGTGTGACCTTTTATATTGCTCATGCAACACGCTCCTTTCTATACTCATGGATCTCTCATATTCTTCGAGAATGATGCGTGTAATTGAAATTATGTTACACTTGAGATGGTATCTAGCTCTCTTTCGATGTGGCTTAATCATGTTCAAGTTCATTGTTCGTTCTCTGTTTTCTATTTTATTTTCACATATACATAGAGAGCACCCGAACATAGATCCATCATAACTCAAGATATTTTAATCATAGAGACATTTACATCTCATTGGTATATTACTCTTGGAGAGCCCCTAAACTTAACAAAAAAAAAAATTATTGACAAATTGGATCACAAAGCATATCACCAATGACACACTTTTTGTCCACGAGAAATTCATTACATATATTATGGAATTCATCACAACATTATGAGTAAATTGCTTTTGTTGGGTGATAAATTTGTGGAAGTTATTGTTTTCAATGAATGTAGGATTTTGGAATCATAGGGGGTGTAGAAAATCCATGATCAATAAAATACATATATTTTTAAATATCATCGAGGGTTAGTTCAATTGGTTAAACTATCTACCCATGACATGTTGTTGACGAGAAGGCCATAGGTCACTAATTCCAATCCAATTGAGTTCCCTAGGGTATCTTACTAGTTGTTATTATCATTAGCAATTGAGTTGTTCTCCATCAGAATATTTTTCTTAGAGAAAAAGTACCTTTTCCGAATGTTGATAGTTCATGTATTCATGAGGTGAATTTTTTGAGGTTTGTGTTAAATACTTCTTTAACTTATATTGGGTTGTATGTTATTGATTTCATTACAGATCATTATGAGGGTAAGGGTGGAGTGGTGACACAATCTTATTTAATTTTCCTCCTACATGCATTGATCCCTCATAGAGATTGGTTTGGAAACTAATTGATTTACATGGACAAATATTGTGTTTTCTTAGTATTTATGCATCCCATGACATTGAAGAGTAAACCTATTTTTTAAATTGAATGGTTACCAAACTCTTGAAAATCCATTAATTGGTTTGTGGGGACGTTATTTTGTTATATGCTTAAGATGAAAAAGAAGTATTGCTTCCAGAAAAAATGTATCATGTGAAGTAAGTTGTTTGGAATTCCCTCGAGACAACGTTTGGGTTAGATGACCCCAAAAAACATAGAAGAAAATATTCCTTGAAATATAGTTTACATCCTCCAACTCTAGAAAGCGTAGAGAACAATTGCTTAAAAGATTATATTGAGCCATTCTATTTGAGTAAAACTTGGGGTTTTAATTAGCAAGCCTATAGATTAACATGTGCATTTATGGAATATTAAATGATACAATTAATTTTGTTTCTACCTCCTAAAATTGTATTGTTCATACCCCTCCCCAATACACATTTCCAAATAAACTAACCCTTATTTTCAATAAATACTGTGACTACCATTTTTCCCCAAAAAACTTGATATCCCTTATTACATCTACCTTTAGTTTGTTGCTCACAATATTTGACATATGTATATGAAATCTACGTTAGAAAATGTTGTTTTCTATGCGCTACTTAAGCCTTGAGTTACGATCATCAAATTTGTTCCTTAGTAATTAGAAGCCCATTTCATCTTTATATCCCACTATGAAATATATGGTCATCATATGGTCATGTTTATTCCTTGCTCAAAGGTTTTCATAGTTCATTGAGAATTTATATAAGGTTCAAGGACTACATATCTATCACCTTACTCCTTCGATAGATGATTCACTTCCAAAAAAAATCACAAGTACAAACTTCCTCACATTACTAACTCAAGTCGCATCACCTCTTACTTCCATCCTCTTAATTATTCCGAACAAAAAAGGCACCAATACACACATACTATCCTTTTAAGTTGTGTAGGATTTCACAACACCTCTTATTTCAAACCTCATGATGATTTCAATAAAAAAAATGAATGATAGCTTACATAAGACGCATAGAGCTTTAAGAGGATAAGATAAAATACCTTCTATCTAGTGCCATGAACACCTCCCTAGTATAGAATCACTTAACACATAAAGAATTTCAAACTCTGCATAAACACCTTCATTGCAGAAATAGTTCCATCTACAAACGACATGAAAATATGATATTTAAATTCAATGTCCTTTAACTAAAAGCTTCTCTAGTTAAAATCCCATATGTTAGTCATCCTTCTTAGGGAAGCACTTATATCATTACAGTCAATGTTTTCCTCTAATATAATATTAAGACTGTTCGATTCCACTCGGCTCCATGCCCCCAAAATTTCTCATACTTGACAATACCACCCCTTTAATTCCCCCTCATTTTATAAAAAAAACCCCTCACCCCCTAATACCAACCAATTTATTGAATTACCTTTTAACTATTAAAAAAACCCTAATCATATATGAACTCATGTGAAAAGATGTTAGTTTACTGGTGAATCCCCCATGGACTAGAGTGCCTTTTACTTTAATATAATGGCTTGTCCAAGTTTCGGGAGAGGTTGTTCTTTCAAACCACAAAACAATTTAGTTATCTCTATTTTGTGTAGCTGATAAAATATGCATGCATAAGTTGAAATTTATCTTAAATGGTTCTCAAAACCCAAGTCATGTTAATTGCATTAGAAGGTTTTGGATTATATTATATAGATCCAAGAGTGAGATGGATAGTTTTTTTGTGTGTGTGGTAGGATGTCACTGTGTACTACCTCCTTCTCGAGGGGGAATGGTTAAAAAATCACCTCAATATAAATCAACTGACATAGGGTTGTGAAAGAATATTTATAATAGGTCAACCAATAACTTTAATATGGATTCTTTGATGATAAAATGCAAGCAAGGGTTGACATTTGGAATTTCTTTAAGTTGGGATAAAATTTTCCAGCATAAGAGGATTAGTTAAGATCTTATATCCACTAGATTAGATTAGGGAATTGGTCAACGAAGGAATTTTTCAAGGCCTTCTCAATTAAGAAATATTTTGAAAAATTATTTGTGGTGAAGACAACCAATGAATGACTCATAAGGAAGAGGATATTGAAGAATACTTTGTCAATCAATATAGACAAGTTTTTTAATGGTAAGGCTTCATGGAGGAATATTGTCAAAACCCTAAATTTTCCGAAAAAATTAAAATTTTCAAAATACAGATAAATTTCATAAATGCAGTCACTAATTGTTTAATTAGTTATATGTTACTAAATTCATTATCTGAGTTATCTATTTGATTATGTTTATCTTTATAGAACAGTTCCTTTTTCAGTTTACAGACTTGTTTTCTCTTTGCGACCACAAGGTGGATCTGTCATGAAAATTTTGGGTGGGCTTAGCTTTCGAGCTAATGCAGAAGTTTTCCTGTGCTTACAGACTTACAGGTAAGAAGTTCAGGTACAGCTTGTCGTTAATTCTAAAGAATTCTAATATAAGTTCATCGCACAATAAAAACTCAGTAGAGAATATAAAAGCTAGTAAATTTTCAAAGCTTATCGAGGTAATTCATTAAACTGTCTTCCTTTTTAAGATGCTAAGGAATGAGATTCAGTTCTGTTAGTAATGGCTACAGCTGCCCTTTTTCCTAGTAGATGTAAATTTATAGTTCTTGATATTTACTGAACTATTATATGTCTATCATAGTCGTCAAGTGTAAAAAGCCTTAATTATTTCTTTACAAGCATCGTAAGAATGGCAGAGTTATAAAATCAATGGTCTAATTTAAAATGTACAAAATTACTAGTTTACCCATGATTGAATTTGCTACTGCACAGTGTAAATTGATAAAGAGTTTATGTACCAAAACTCCCACTTCCATTACTTCGAAGTTTAAAGGGGTTACCACTTAATACAAGCTACCTTTTAAAGTTTTACATTAGTGTTTAATGATTTGAATTTCTCTGCACATAATTTGCTTGGGAACTATTATCTATTTTAAGGCCAATATATCATTAATAGTTAGATGCCAAGCTTCTTTAACATTTTAAGACTTACTATACTCAACTACAAACTTTATTAGTTTAATAATTATACAATCAAGCAATTGAGATTAACTTTGACAAAAGGCTATTTATCATAGAATGATTCTACAACTTCCTTTATAACGTTCTATAGTATACCTTCATATTAGAATTATAGTTATTGGTTGAGCTATTACTTTACATTGTATAAAGAAGGTGCAAGGTGTGAAAACAAGAGGTCAAGGAATAAACCATGTTCACGATCAATTTATAGCTTAACTTTGTTTTAAAGTTCTATAAGCTTTATAAAAATGCCTCCTTTACTTACATTTATGAACTAGGGTAAGTATTTTTACATAGCATAGAGGGAAAGGTTTATAAAAAGGATTGCGCCATGATAAAACTAATGTTTACCCTTGATCTAAGCCTTACAAACTAAACTTACATGCCTCCTTTACAAAATATATATTCTAGGTCACGCAAAGGGTAAAGATCCATGCTATGATACATCCTAATCATCGTTCTAAGGTTTTCGTGGTTGAACTTTACAATGTGCATGTTGGTTGAAATTTGGAGCGATGAACCTTGTAGAACTTTCCATCGTATGATTTGGATTACAAATCATTGGGATACTTGCTCGCTGAACTATATTGTTTCTACCCACTGCATGCCAATTATTAAAATGTTAACATGGCCTCGTCGTCGCCAAGTGTTGGAGGTTTAAAGGGTAGTCTTGAACCCTAGTTTGACATTCCTTCATCACCTTTGGGCCTCCGGCCGCTCTGCAAAAACATTCATGTCTGCACTATCGCTTGCACTGTCTGTTAGCAGTCTCCCTGTTGGTTATACTCCTCGTGGGCTCGTCCAAATGCACTGTAAGAAGTCCTGTTACCAAATGTTTGTTTGTTTGAGCATAGGTCAGTGATTTTTCTTCAGGGTTTCCCCATCTTGCACGCTCAGTCCCGAACTCTTTAACTGTAAGGAATCCCCACTTTTTAGCTTGGCATTAAGAGTCATGGCCTTTCGATTCAAGGCTGCTGGGCATAGGGTTTCATTGCAGAGTAGCGCCTCTAACAGAATTTGATGTGATGACCCGAGCCTAAATAGTTGTTGCACTTGTTGTTTTCATTCTCAGTCATGGTTGGTTGCTGGGTGGTACCCTCCTTCCTTCTTGCAGCAATGAAGGGTTTCCTTCTCCTCGTGCTGGTGGTTGCCCTTCTGGTTGTGGGTGGTCGTGCTTCCGTAAGGTTCTAGGTAAGAATGTTATCAACCCTTCTATTAAACTTTGTAGTCTTTAAATTAATACACAAAAATTATTTTGTTTACTGGTTTTAACAGTATCATGCTTCTTGTTGCAGGTGTTGGCTTATTTCCATCTGCATGGCTGGTGTGAGACCGTGGTGACTTGCTGGATAACGGTAAGCCCTGGTTATCCATGGCATATCCTCCTTGTTGGATCCCTTATGGGACAGTCGTGGGTTGGTCTTCGTGGCCTGTAACCCTTGCGGTTTTTGGTTCAATTAGATTGGCTCGTTTACTGTTGTTTAAGAGGTTAAACCCTTCACTTAACATGGGACCTCTAGCTTAGGCCGAGACTATAATTTTTGGTTTTATTTTGATTACTGTGTAAATATATATATATGCAAATGCTATACAGGCTGTAAAAGCCTTACTCTGTGGATCTTGTTTAAAGCCAAGAGGCATAAAGGAGTTATACTCTTTCCTTTTATTAACTCCATTGTATACTTTGATTTTAGTAGGGTTTTACCCTAACTCGAAGATGTAAAGCTGTCTATACAGTCTTTTTTGAAAATATATTTTGTTTATAGTACAGTACTGAAATTTATTTGTTTTAATTGTGTTATAAATATATTATTTAAGCTCAGCATAATGAGCATATCTAAGTTCTGTTACTTAGATTCCTGTAGTCTAATATATCTAAATTATACTCTGTAAATCATTTAAATCATTAACTGTTAGGGATTCTGTTCATTGGTTTTTTTTTATACTAGTTTACTTTGTTATAAAAGAATTTGTAAAAGATTGTTATATAATTGCTAATCTTCGGAGATATAAGAACTCCATGTATTTACTGAAGTATTTATGTATCTATTAAATACATCATTTGAGTACAGAAATTATATTCTGTTTACTGTTTATTATAATGGAATAAATCATTACTTTATCTATATATTAATATTGTTCTTATAATTATATATTTATTAGCTTTATGCTTTGTTTATTTATAATCATAGAATGAGTTAGTATTTTATTATTGTATTCTTACGCTTACTGTACTAAATACTTTATAGAAGTACTCTTTGTATTCTATATTGTCTTGTTTATATTAAAAACTAGTATTTATAGAATAAAAGAATAACACCTAACTATGTTATCTGTTTATTCAACCTTTTGTAAAGGATAGATTAGTTACTGTAGATTTTGTTTAAGCTCTACCTGGATATTAATAAAAACAAAAGAATTTGATTCCATTACCAAACATAAGTAAAATCTAAGGCTAGCTTGGTTTAACTGTAGAATTAAATAAATGTTTAATTATTCTTACTTACAGTTTTGTTGTTGCTATATCTATAGTAGTTAAATTACCCTAACTGGAATAAACAAACTGTAAAGTTTAAAAGCATGTTTATTTAGTCTAAATTCTACTTTAGTGTAGCTAATATACTCTTTTCTTGAATTCAATACGCCATAAAATTACTGAAGATAAATACTACATCAAGAACTGTTTATCTACCTACACATACTACTATCAGTAAATAATATAACTTCCTCCTCTGTTTCTAGTAAACTGACAGTCTCAGTTCAGGTTTAACACTACTCCTGGTATAAAAGATATTTCTTCTGATAACATAATAAAGGGAAATATTCTATAAATCCACTAACATTTTTTTCTACATTTTCATCATACTATATTTATTTACAATTTCACCCCCCTGTGCTGGAGTACGGTCTGAATCACTTCAGATGAGGAAAAACACAGGTAAGGTTTTTATTTTCTCATCAAATGATTCTATTACTAATCATACTAAGAATAACTTCATTACTAAACCATCTAAGTATTTACATCATAAACTGCAAACATAACATTCAATCATACACAGATATTAAAACAAAGATGAATAGATGGCAGAACCTGTTCTTGAGCTTGGACGACACAAGCAATGGGAGGCCGTTCCTCCCTACCAACTCCTGCAGAGCGCTCAAACAGCGACTCCTCAGGACCCCCGAGCTTGCTCTGGTCTCCCTGGCTGGAACTAGGTGCAGCAATAATCAAGTACCAGTCTTCAGACTCAATACCAATCCTGAACTTATCAGTAAATTCTCTCAGCTAGCAAGCTGTATCAGACCAAGTTACTGCAAATTATCTCTCAAAACACCTTCCTTACAGTTTTCCCTTTTCCCCAATGAATTCCTTGAAGTGCATTCCTCCTGAATGATTCTTCTCCTGGAAAATATCTGAGCAGCCTTAGCTCTATTCATTGGGTACTTTTAAAAGATTGCCTACGTCTTTTTGGGTTGGTTGTCATTTATTGAGCTACCTGCTCTGATCCCACTTTCTTGGGGGATCATGACCCCAAATGTAGGGAAGTTGCCACCTGCAACATAGGAAGTGTTTGAGGATGCTGCCACTTGTCTTTTGCTCTCCACCTAGTTCCTTCCACCAGTTTGACCAGTAACACTCTTATTAACAGCTCTCCCAAGCTGTTGTCTCCACTTTTTATTTATTAAAAATAAAATATTCAGAATTACATTCCACTTCTTTTGACTCTGCTGAGTCATCAATTCCTACTTAGCATTAAATTTAACATAATGTCTTAGGAAATCTAATTAAAACAATTAACATTATTTTACAAAATTAGGGTATGTGACAAATATAGTGGGCATGCAAACTTTCCTTGATGTGATTCCTTTCCAACATTACGAGGATCATGAAAGAATGCATGATCATAAACTAACTTTCAATGAACTAGTTGTCGCTCTAATTGAGATGGAAAAGTATAAGTCATTCGGGTGAATGACCTATTGTGTACATTCTAGACACTAGATTTTTCTAGGTTGGCCCTATTTTAGGTATATAGAGAATCCATAAAAAATAATAGTATGAGGGCATGTATTAACAATTTAATAATTAGGTTCATATGCAAAATTATGGACTTTAAATTCATTACCAACTAGCAACAAATTAACTTGTTGATTATGTAACTATAGTATTTTATCCATGTCATTTCCATGCATATTTAAAAGTACATCTTGGTTAGCATCATTCTCTCAAATAAAACAAGATTCATTTAAGGGTATTCATTTTGGATGGTGTGATAGCAATGTGGGAAGGTATGGCATAGGCCAAATCTCTCAACTTTAACACCATCTTGAGTGTTCATTAATATTGATTTTGAAAAGCTAACAAAAATGTTGAGTGGACCTTCATTTTGGCCATGCTTAAGGACTTATGTTTAAACAATTATTCCTCAAAGTAGTGGCTAGAATCTCTTCCCATAGGCCTTAACCTCGCTATCAATAAACAAATTAAAACAAAGGATGAAAGGATATTCACATGTATTTCAAAATGTTTCTCATTGGTCATGTCTTTATATGTCACATCAACAAAAGAATTAGCCTGTCCCATTTCTCAATGAGTCGGTTAGGGAATTATAAAAGGCATTCCTCTTCCAAAGTAGGGTGTTGGGGAATTAGTAAATCAACACTTTGCACATGACTCCTTGAGTCACTATTATTGAACACAACGTCTCCATAGAGAATATTATGCACAACCTCTATATATTATGTGATGCATTGAGATCCATAATCAGGTGTGCTAAAAATAAATGTTACATAGGAATCATTTACAACCTTCTTGTTTATCTTACTAATAAGGGATGATAAAAGAACCACCTTGTCCAGAGATTTAAGTTCCTTGACTGCCCCTTTCCCTCTAGGCTTCACTTGACAACCTTTGAGATATGGTAATTCAACATGTGGGATTGGAATATTGAGAAGTTGTTGACGAAGTTCATGTCTGTACTAACCAAATTTTAGATATGTACAATGTCCTAACAACCACCCATTGTACTAGTCCCTATGTTTGGTCCCCTCTAACAGTGCTCATAGGCAGCATGAGAAGACTTTGCATAACATTCTTTTGGTCAATATAGATGGGGGATCAAAGGTTTTCATAAAGTAAATCATAACCTATGGTGTACTCCCAAATACTAGTGATGCATTGAGATTATTACAACACATAACTAAGCCTAAACACATTATGACAAATGGGTTACTAAGGAATAACAAGGTAATAATGAAGCTTGAAAGGTGCTTCCAAGGAATTACATTTTCTTGGCACAAATCTAAACTTATGAACTCGTATTTCCACTAAAGTATAATTAAAGGTGAAAGCAATTTTTGTTTCTCTAAGTATTGGGAAGGCTTAGGAGGCAATGAAACCCCATCTTGGCAGATGGGAAGGCCAAGCTCTTAGATTGATATCCTTTAACTACCATTCTCTATGTTAATATCTCATTTTTTGTTGCATGAAGAAAAAGTTATAGTTGGAAGTTAGATTGGTTCTTAGCTTTGAGATTTTTTTCCAAAAAGGCATAAATACTATTAGAGGCACATTACTGCCCAACTTTGGGACTAGGTGTTTTGGTTGGAGCTAAAAGATAAATTTTGATAATTGACCAACCCAAATGGGCGACATTTGGTTAAATGAAAGAAATTATTGTTGATCCTTTTCTTATAATGTAAGGTTGGAATCTCCTTAAGTATAGTGGAAGGAATGGAAATACAACAAGGCTAAGGCCTTTAAAAAGTACAGAGTATTTGATGGATACAAGTGTCTCTATCATAAACCTATCTTAGATTGTCAATGTAATAAGCTTTGACAACTTAGCTCTAAACAAAAACACCAACCCTTCCATGTGTATTTTATAAGGAAACCTTTGGTTGTGCCCCAAATGGCCTTTTATGTTTAGTCCCTCGTTGGATGAGGATTAGGTCTTCACAATAGGTTGAGTCACCTTTTTATTTATGAACCCAAATGTCCATTATGACATTGTAAACCCAAAAATTTCAACCATTTTTTCTAGGATTTTATATTTGCTAAGTATGATTGAAGCCATGCCATTAAATAATGGGACCAACTCCTCCGTGTCTCAATATATTAGAAGTTGCTCTAGAGAGGCTTACATGCTATCATCATTTAGTTTTGTGCAATGTAGCGACTCATTGAAACTAAAATGTTTTTTTTTTCTTATTTAAAAAAAATGTCAATTTTAAATGAGGCAAGACTTATGTAAATTGTTTGATATATCAACTCTTTAATCTCTCTCTCTCTCTCTCTCTCTCTATATATATATATATTTCCATGGGACGTAGCTCGGGTGGTTGGGAGATTTGGTTGTTGCACTCCCCACCTGGGTTCAAATCTTGTTGGGGACATTTGCTCATCGAGAGCCCTTGTATGTAATAAAATACAAAAGAAATGGGAGGCCGTTCCTCCCTACCAACTCCTGGATAGCGCTCAAACAGCGGATCCTCAGGACCCCCGAGCTTGCTCTGGTCTCCCTGGCTGGAACTAGGTGCAGAAATAATCAAGTACCAGTCTTCAGACTCAATACCAATCCTGAACTTATCAGTAAATTCTCTCAGCTAGCAAGCTGTATTAGACCATGTTACTGCAAATTATCTCTCAAAACACCTTCCTTACAGTTTTCCCTTTTCCCCAATGAATTCCTTGAAGTGCATTCCTCCTGAATGATTCTTCTCCTGGAAAATATCTGAGCAGCCTCAGCTCTATTCATTGGGTACTTTTAAAAGATTGCCTAGGTCTTTTTGGGTTGGTTGTCATTTATTGAGCTACCTGCTCTGATCCCACTTTCTTGGGGGATCATGACCCCAAATGTAGGGAAGTTTCCACCTGCAACATAGGAAGTGTTTGAGGATGCTGCCACTTGTCTTTTGCTCTCCACCTAGTTCCTTCCACCAGTTTGACCAGTAACACTCTTATTAACAGCTCTCCCAAGCTGTTGTCTCCACTTTTTATTTATTAAAAATAAAATATTCAGAATTACATTCCACTTCTTTTGACTCTGCTGAGTCATCAGTTCCTACTCAGCATTAAATTTAACATAATGTCTTAGGAAATCTAATTAAAACAATTAACATTATTTTACAAAATTGGGGTATGTGACAAATATAGTGGGCATGCAAACTTTCCTTGATGTGATTCCTTTCCAACATTACGAGGATCATCAAAGAATGCATGATCATAAACTAACTTTCAATGAACTAGTTGTCGCTCTAATTGAGATGGAAAAGTATAAGTCATTCGGGTGAATGACCTATTGTGTACATTCTAGACACTAGATTTTTCTAGGTTGGCCCTATTTTAGGTATATAGAGAATCCATAAAAAA
>LPNX010043677.1:0-96812 GCA_001517045.1 Pseudotsuga menziesii
GAATCGATATGACATGATTCGCAAGAGCTTCACGATTCTCGGCAAATTATGCGGAGATGGACAAGAAAATCATAACCAGTAAGAAGATGAATTTGTCGATGTTTTTTCTTTGGTAATTTTAGGCGAGTGTCAGTTATTTGAAATTTCTGTTCCAAAGCATTATAGACACTAATAATTTTGAAATACATGTTTTTTATTATTCCTATATAAAAACTAGGAGTCATGTTTATTATTAGCTCTTGCAAGAATACATTAATTTAAAATACATGTTTTTATTTATTCGTACATAAAAACGAGGAATCTCATAAGAATTCAAGTATCTTGTTATCTTTCACACAGCTCTCATATATTCATAACAGAAACAAAATGAGTTTGTCTGGCTTTTTAGAAAATGTTTATATGCAAAATTAAACTTTAGAAACCATAGTCCTATCATTATGAGCATAGTGCTAAATCTATTGTGTCAGATTTAATTCGTCTGGAAAAGTTCACAGTCCGGTTCATACATTCTTAAGTAAATAAAATGAAAAGTCTATTTGACAGAGATCAAACATTGCTCGTCTGTATAGCTTAAGTGACAGCTGAGCTTAATTTTAAAGATAAGTTCAGTTATAACATATTATTCAAATTCTTTAACAGTACATGTAGTTTGATAGAGGCCACGTCTCAGGTGTTTTCTGCACCTGTTCTTCCTGTGATATAAAGGAAGGCGTATGTATATATGTATTAAACCTAATCTACCCCAGTTAGACTTAGCCTGCAGGGCGAGTTTCTCAAATAAGAACTAAGAGCATGAGTAAACCTGAACTGGTCTAAAGCCCTAAGTCAGTGGTCGCATACCTCTGTTATTCGCCAAGGCAAGTTTAATTATGCGCCGAGCAGAGTTGGTTGTACGCCAAGTCTGTAACCACCGAATATTAACGAGCAGACAATAAGTTGTGGTGGCAGATATCCAATAGTAAGAAAAAAAAGGCCATTAGATAACAATTGATTTTAATCACGAAGGTTTAAACAAACTTATAAGCAAGCATGAAATTTTATGGCAGTGGTTATAAACCCTAGCTTACCAGGTTTGATATGACTTTGTTTGTTGCAAAGTAGAAAGCTTTCGTCCCATGGGAATCCTCATTTCCTGCTCGAAGATAACTAGTGCCATTGAAGCTAGAACTATGACCGTCTCTCGCAATGAAAATCTTGCAAAACAAACTCAGCTTTTATGTAAAATTGCACAAAGTTATAGATGTGATAGGCCATGCATGGCCTCTGTTATCTTCAGTACGCGTGTTGGGGAAGGAATAAGCAGTGATCCACGTAGCTTACTTGGCAATTGTGGATACGCCACGTTTTCTCTCATTCCATCAATTGATATGGTTATGTCTGATGCATACGAAGTTCAAGCACCCTTTTGATCTTTTTCCCTTTTTGTCCGTAGTTTTTAAGCAAAGCTTGAATGGGGAATATTCATGTTTTTTTAAAGAGACATCTAATCGCAAATGCAAACATTATAAGAAATTTAATTTCAATATTATAAAATTATTTCTTTTGAATTAAAAAAAAAATACAATTTTAATATTTAAATTGTTTATTTATTATTTATATAAATTTGAGGTATAAATTCGTTTAAATGTATTATTTATTTATTATTATGTATAAATAAGTATATATAAAAAGATTAATAAGTATATATATATATATATGAGTTTGCTTGTTGAATGAAAACATGTAAGTATAAAGACCGTTAAAAGAAATTACATCGTTGATAACCTAAATCTGTTTCATATAATCGTTATAGTAATCATCCAAGAGAGCAAATTGTGGTTCATCATATATTGGCACACTTAGTGATACACAAAATAGCAAACATTTAAATATAGTTATTCTTAAGACAAAAAAATTGAGGTATTTTTCATGAAAAGAATATAATTAAATTGAAAAGGGATTTTTAGGTACTTTAATCTTCATGTCAAATACTTTTTTGACACAAAATAAACATAACCATATGAAATACTCAATCTAATCATATAAGTTAAGTTAAGGAAGGCATGTATGATATGATAGAATATATTCCAACATAAAGTTAATTAAAGTAGAGAAGAGACTAATACATCATTTAATATTGCAACATAAAGTTAATTAAAGTAGAGAAGAGACTAATACATCATTTATAAAAAACAAATTAACACTTTATCTTCCAACAAAATAATATAATAAAATTGAAATGGTTATTTTAAGGAGATTAGTAAATCATTTAAATAACAAACCAACACTCTGGGTGTGGTATCTTTCACCAAAATAATAGAATAACATAATAATATTATAATTTTTCTAAGATTAAATATATTTAAATATTTACTTTACGTAATACAAACATAACTATATAAAATATTTAACAACTATCATAAGTAAATGAATATGCATGTATGATATTATAAAATATATAGATATATGAGAAACATTCTATGTTTTTAAAGAATTATCTTCTTGAAAGTTTCATTGTAATAGTTGGTGCTTACATTGGAATTCAGATTTTGCAAAATCTCCAATTGTTGTTACATTTTTAATATCTATATTGTTAAGTATTTATTAGGCATTCAACATTGTTAATGTTATTCAATATCCATTTCTTACGTAATATTTATTAAACTATTTTTAAAAGCCAAGTACTAGGCATCTATGTTGCTTATCTCAACTATTGGTAGTGACAAAAGCTCTCCTATTCACAAAGACAAGTAAACTCATTTTGGATCTTTAATTTCAAGGACTTACTTAATAACTAATTAATTGATATACACATAGAAATATAAGTGCCATGGCAACAAGTAATACATTGTTTCAAGTTTGAATGTTTCATAATTTCTTTAACTTTTAGCTTTAAACTATATACAATATCACAATAAAATATTTCTAAGAGGCAGGTATAAGTAGCCTTGCTACTATTTCACTTGTTTTATATGCTTTTAACTGTAATTTTTTTATTTCAAACAATTAAAATTATAATTTTTGTTTAAAATTCAACAAGCATTTAATTTTTTAAATTAGCTTCTTGCATTACATCGTCATAATTTACATAGATATATAGAGGATGATGATCCCAAGACCTCAAAAATAAGTATATGCCCAAACCATAGACTAAAGAAAGACTATGAGCCACCTTTACAACCATAACATATATTGTTGCTATTGGGCTACAGAGTTTTATAGTGAAACTACTCATGACCAAAACCTATAAACATAAACCAGAAACCACTATGGATGACAAAATTATGCCCATGATTTGGGCTTGGATAGACACATTGCATACCCATTTATGGTGACGTTGCATAGGCACAAGGGTTTAGTAGGATTTAAGGAGCATTAAAATATAATAACTTGCAAGAGGAATAAAATTAGACAAGCAACAATTAAAGATAGATGCACAATGTTTGTGTGGTGATCCGGTGGATTATTCATCTTCAAAAATTACACTGATCCAATATGGTACAATGGTTATTAATCTATGGTTCAAAGAACATAACATATGTTTTTAACTCATATGCTAAACATAGTGCGAGACTAACCTTAATGTATGTTCCATCTACCATTCAAATGGTGCACAGTCAAACCTGGGGTCATCCCATTGCTTCGCAACATTTTGTGCGCGGTTCGACATAACATCGCGCAGTTAGTTGGCAACGTTCTGGTGGTCTTGCACACCGTCAAGGGGGGACCTTGAATGGTTCGTGAAAAGCTCGCGCGGTCAAGTGGATACCCTCTAGCGGTCTTGTGCACGGTTAAATGGCACTATTCTGGCGATTATATGAGGGTGTGCGGTCACGTATGCTGTGACATTTGTGGAGTTTAGTTGTATGCTGCAATATTTGTGGAGTTTAGTTGTATGCTGTGATATTTGTATGCTGTGACATTTGTATGCTGTGACATTTGTGGAGTTTAGTTATATGCTGCGACAACGGATATAACATTTGGAACAACTCTAAATGTGGCGGATATCCATTATGTGGTAGGATAGCAATACCATATATGGTATTAGATGGAACCGTTGGGAACCACTGCCACATTTAGCGGAACAGAAATGAATGTAACGTGAGATGTACAGCCAGTTGAAACGTTTCGACGGAAATTAAAAGATAGCATAGATGGAATATGAAAAGACGGGTAGCAAACGAGTCAAACCCGTTACTTATCCTCCCACTGAACGCTTAAATAGATGATTCTGGCCACAGTGAAGGGGGGGGATTCAGATTGTTTAGAGCATAGAGCATCGTTTTTCTGTTATGAGAATCTTGCAGAGATAAAACAGAAGCACCAAGCTCGGGTTTGAAGTGTCCAGATGCTGTTGATGTGGAGGTCGACATTCTCTGTTATAATTTTAGCTTTCTTTGCCTTTTGAAGGCTAATTGTAATTTCCAGAAGAGAGGTCTTGAAGACTTTGTACAACATCCTGTTTACAGTTGTTGAAGTTGATTCCAGAGCCATTTTTGTACCATTTTAAAGAGATTAATTGGATCGGTACCCATTGGAGAGGGACCCGGAGACGTAGCCCAGCGAAGGGGGTGAACTCCGTTATCAACTTCTGTTTGTGACTCTCTGATTCTGGGTTTTTTCCCACATCTGTTTATCATTTTTGCTTTTCATTTCTGTTTTAAGCATTTAATTTTTGTTAATGTTGTTTCATGAATTAAGCAAACTGGTAAAACGTATTCTTTAAAAACTTTTAATGCACTCAAGTTGAGATCCGACAGATCATGTTATGGTATCAGAGCAGGTTAACTGCTTGTGCAAGTTTGTGAATGCTTACCAGGTCCAGGTTAAAGCTTGGTGAAGGAGAAATAATTGAAAGAGATCCTGAGATTGGCTCAAGGAGAACATTCTCAAGAACCATGTCTTCTCCACGAGGGGAAGAAGAAGGACATACAGAACGGGAAAAACCTGTTATTTCTGAAACTGAGTTTTTGGAGGCTTTTATCAGTATGAAAGCCATGATGGAAATCCTACTCAATGAGCGAGTAGAAAGGAAGAAGAAAGAAGAAGGATCTTCATCCAAAGATGCAGAAGTGAAGAAGGAAGAAAAGGGTAAAGGAGTAGGAGGTGATGGTGATCCTCCTGATACTAATCAAACTTTCTCTTCTTCTCATGCTTCTCATTCACATAATGCTAATGCAAATCCTAATATGCCTTATTTCAAATTGGATGTTAAATTCGAATTGCCAATTTATAATGGAGATTTAGATGCTGAAAAGTTAGACAATTGGATCAAGCAGCTTGAAGTATATTGCAGGGTGCAGGGCATTAATGATGACCCTTCCAGGATTCAATTGGCCACTTCGAGAATGAGTGGTATGGCTCTTACTTGGTGGGAGAGCAAGATTCAGCAAGATCTTCGAAAGAACGGTAAAATTATTTCAGTTTGGAATGAATTCATTGAAGTATTAAGGAAGCAATTTTATCCTTTAGGACATATTCAACAATTAACCATGAGTTGGAAAATGTTTAGACAAGCTAAAGGAAAAAATATTCAAGACTATACTCATGAATTCAGAAAGAGGGCTATTGCATTGAATGTTTCATTAGATACACAGGAAACTCTTCTTAAGTACATTGGTGGCATGCATTCTTATTTGAGACATACTTTGTTGATGTTTAACCCCAGTAATTTGGATGATGCATGTGTTCAAGCTACACATTTAGAAGCTAGGGGTAAGCATGCTAATGATACTTTTGTGAAGAAATCATTTAAATTTGACAGCAAATCGAAAGGTAAAGATAAGGGGAAAAAGAAGATGGCTACTGTTAAGAAAGAGGATGAAAAGCCTACATGTTCGCATTGTCAGAAGGGACATGATGTCTCTAAGTGTTGGAAACTTCATCCGGAGTTAAGGCCAAAGAAGTACAGAGGAAACAAAGATAAAGGCAAAGCAAAAGCTACTGCAGCAGTTATTCAAGACTTGGGATCTGAATCAGGTGATGAAACAAAGGTTACAACTGTCAGAATCCAGGGTAAGAATAAAAGTATCTCACTTTCCATTGATGCAAAATCAAGTTCTAGTGTAAGTACAAATCTGCCATCTACTTCTAAGCAAAATGATAAAAATAGAAGTGCACTGTTTCATGTTCGTGTCATTGCAAATCACACAAAGATTGATACATTGTTTGATAGTGGTTCACAAGTAAATCTAATATCAGAAGAAGTGGTTAAGAAATTGCATTTAGTTACTATGCCTCATGAAAAACCCTATCCTCTTGGATGGGTTACTAATGATACACAATTGCAAGTTACAAAGAAATGTGTATTAAAGTTTGCAATTACTGGAAAGTTCATGGATGAGGTAGAATTGGATGTAGTACCACTTGACATTTGTGGAATTGTACTTGGGAGTCCATATTTGTATGACCGGAAAGCAGCCTTTTATAGAGAGAAGAATAAGTATCATCTTTTTAAAGATGGTGTGGAATATATTGTACGAGCACATAAGACAAAAACAAATCTAGCAATAGTCTATGCAGGACAAATGAAGAGGCTGGTAAATGCTAGTAATAATTTTGTGTTAATGATGGTTAAGGTGAAAAATGATGAGATCTCTAAATATTTTGAAGGATGTGATCCTAAACGTAAATCTGAATTGATTGAAATTATTTCTGAGTATGATGATTTATTTCAAGATCTGAAAGAGTTACCACCAAAGAGAGAAATTCAGCATGAGATACATTTGCAGCAGGATGTGCCACTCACGAACATAGCCATGTACCGGATGTCTGTAATGTAGAATGAGGAAATCAAGAAGTAGGTTCAGGAGTTGATTGAGAAGGGGGTCATCCAGCCAAGCACTTCTCCTTGTGGCTCTCCTATAGTTTTGGTTCCAAAGAAGGATGGGTCTTGGAGGATGTGCATCGACTATAGGGCCCTTAACAAAATCACCAATAAAAATAGGTATCCTCTTCCTCGCATTGATGATTTGCTTGATCAGTTGAAACATGCAACTTACTTTACAAAATTGGATCTGCGTAGTGGGTATCATCAAATCTGTGTTGCTGAAAATGATGCCTGGAAAACAGCGTTTAAAACAAAACAGGGTTTGTATGAATGGCTTGTGATGCCTTTCGGGCTCTGTAACGCACCTGCTACTTTCATGCGGGTCATGAACGATGTCTTTCATCCATTCATTGATGATTTTGTAATTGTATATCTAGATGATATCCTGGTGTTTAGCAAAACCTGGGAGGAACACACTGTACATGTGAAGAAAGTTTTATATGTACTGAGGAAGGAGAAACCGTATGTAAAAATGTCTAAATGTGAGTTTGCTAAAAATTCTTTAGTATATCTGGGCCATATTATTGGTGGAGGCCACCTGCAAGTGGACCCAGCCAAGGTTGTTGTCATTGTAAACTGGCCACGGCCTAACACCGTTACTAAAATCAGAAGTTTTCTGGGTGCAGTTCAGTATTGGAGGAAATTCATTTTTGGGTTTTCTTCCATTGCTGCTCCATTACATGTGTTGACAAGCGTTAAAGAAATTTTCCAGTGGGGAGGCAAGCATCAGAGAGCCTTCGATACTTTGAAGGAAAGGATTAGCATAGCACCAATTCTAACGTTGCCAGAATTGCAGCATCCATTTGAGATCGGAACAGATGCTAGCGGGTTTGCCATGGGAGCTGTTTTGATGCAAGGGAGGAAGCCAGTCTGTTACCATTCAGAAACGCTCTCTACTGCGGTAAGTAACTATCCGACTTATGACAAAGAGTTGTATGCTTTAGTATAGAGTGTGAAGAAGTGGAAACATTATATCATGGGAAAAGAAACAGTCATACATACTGATCATCAGCCACTTCAATATCTGCAATCTCAAACTAAAGTACAACAAAGTAGGCATTTAAGATGGATGGGATTCTTGCAACAGTTCATCTCGTAATTAAATACAAAAAGGGAATTCATAATAAGATAGCAGACATGTTATCGAGGCCGCCTACAAACGCTTCAATCATTGTTCAGAACAGTTCATTAACACATGAAAGTTACATTGAACAGTATGCAAAAGATAAAGATTTTAAGAACATATATGCATCACTGATACATGGTAAACAGGAGGAGAACTATTATGTGCATAATCAACTCCTGTATCATCTCGGTAAACTCTGTATTCCATAGAAAGAGAGAATGCGTGTGATCCGAGAAGCACATAGTTCATTGATTGCAGGACATTTTGGTGTAAGTAAAATGTTGACAATATTGCAGAATCATTGTTATTGGCCTCAAATGCAAGAAATTGTAGCTAAATATATACGAGGATGTGTTATGTGTGCAACAAGTAAGCCTAGCAATAGGAAATTGGGTTTGTACACACCTCTTCTAGTTTCTTCTCATCCCTGGGAAAGCGTTTCTATGGACTTTGTAGGAGGACTACCTATGTCTAGAAAAGGGCATGATTACCTATATGTTGTTGTGGACAGATTCAACAAAATGTGTATCTTAATGCCATGTAACAAACAGATCACTGCTGAACAAACAACTCATCTATTCTTTCAGAATGTTTGGGTACATTTTGGGCTACCCATTTCTATTGTATCTGATCGGGATTCCCGGTTCTTGGGTGAATTCTGGTCAACTTTATGGGAGCTTATGGATACTAAACTTAAGAAAAGTACAGCTTTTCATCCACAGACCGATGGACAAACAGAGGTAGTAAACAGAACAGTGGTTCAACTGCTTAGGGGATATTGTAGTAAACATCCTAAACTTTGGGATGAGCAGTTGCAGTATATACAACATGCTTACAATCATGCAGTTCATTCTTCCACGAAAAGATCTCCTTTTGAAACTTGTTTTGGTTATCTGCCAAAAACATCGATGGAATTCTCTTTTGGAAAAGATGCAGTGGATGGACATCACGATGCAGATAAAGCTCTAAGATTCATTCAGAGAATCCAAGCGGTGCAGCAGGCAGTTCAGGAACAGTCGGAGAAGAGCCAGGAAAAGTACAAAACGAGGCATGACAAGCATCGAGTTGATCTCATCAATTTCAGGTTGGTGACAGAGTTTGGTTACATATCACCAAAGAAAGAATGAAAGGTGAAGGTAAAAAGCTTAAGCCTATCAAGTATGGTCCTTTTGAGATCTTGGAAAATATCGGTACTAATGCTTTTCGCTTGAATTTACCTCCATACATGCAAATTTATTCAGTTGTCAATGTTGAGAATCTTAAATTGTATGAGCCTCCTATGATCATGGATGAGGAAATTATCATGCAAATTCCTTCAGTTGATGATATGGCACTTGAATATATGGATAAGTTGTAGGATGATGTCATTCTTGACAGAAATGTAAGGACTTCACGGAGGGGGAATGCTGAGTACCTTCGAGTGGGGCTTAAAGGCATGCATCCAAGCAAAGCAAGATGGATGGAGATTGGAAGAGTGAGGGAGTTGTACCCTCACTTACTTGCAGAATGATTCAGGATTTTGGTGGTCCAAAAGCTCTCCAATGGGGAGGAATGATCCCATGGATTATTCATCTTCAAAAATTACACTGATCCAATATGGTACAATGGTTATTAATCTATGGTTCAAAGAACATAACATATGTTTTTAATTCATATGCTAAACATATTGCGAGACTAACCTTAATGTATGTTCCATCTACCATTCAAACGGTGCACGGTCAAACTTGGGGTCATCCCATTGCTTCACAACATTTTGTGCGCGGTTCGACATAACATCGCGCAGTTAGTTGGCAATGTTCTGGCGGTCTTGCGCACCGTTGAGGGGGGAACTCAAATGGTTCGTGAAAAGCCTGCGCAGTCAAGTGAATACCCTCTAGCGGTCTTGTGCACGGTTAAATGGCACTATTCTAGTGGTTAGATGAGGGTGTGCGGTCACGTATGCTGTGACATCTGTGGAGTTTAGTTGTATGCTGCGACATTTGTGGAGTTTAGTTGTATGCTGCGATATTTGTATGCTGCGACATTTGTGGAGTTTAGTTATATGCTGCGACAAAGGATAAAACATTTGGAACAACTCTAAATGTGACAGATATCCATTGTGTGGTAGGATAGCAATACCATATATGGTATTAGATGGAACCGTTGGGAACCGCTGCCACATTTAGTGGAACAGAAATGAATGTAACATGAGATGTACAGCCAGTTGAAACGCTTCGACGAAAATTAAAAGATAGCATAGATGGAATATGAAAAGACGGGTAGCAAACGAGTCAAACCCGTTACTTATCCTCCCACTGAACGCTTAAATAGACGATTCTGGCCACAATGAAGGGGGGGGATTCAGATTGTTTAGAGCACAGAGCATCGTTTTTCTATTATGAGAATCTTGCAGAGATAAAACAGAAGCACCAAGCTCGGGTTTGAAGTGTCCAGATGCTGTTGCTGTGGAGGTCAACATTCTCTGTTATAATTTTAGCTTTCTTTGCCTTTTGAAGGCTAATTGTAATTTCCAGAAGAGAGGTCTTGAAGACTTTGTACAACATCCTGTTTACAGTTGTTGAAGTTGATTCCAGAGCCATTTTTGTACCATTTTAAAGAGATTAATTGGATCGGTACCCATTGGAGAGGGACCCGGAGACGTAGCCCAGCGAAGGGGGTGAACTCCGTTATCAACTTCTGTTTGTGACTCTCTGATTCTGGGTTTTTTCCCACATCTGTTTATCAGTTTTGCTTTTCATTTCTATTTTAAGCATTTAATTTCTGTTAATGTTGTTTCATGAATTAAGCAAACTGGTAAAACACATTCTTTAAAAACTTTTAATGCACTCAAGTTGAGATCCGACAGATCATGTGGAAAACCCAAAACCACGAAAAAACACCATAATAGATCTATTATCCCTTGACCTAAATCGGTAAGCCAAGCCAAGTGAACTAGCCACCACTCACCTCCAGGCCACTTTACAATGGATCCTACTCAAAACTTATAAATATTTCCTTACATGAAATACCATGGGTCAATACCATAGGCCACCAATACCGTGGAAAAATGCCATTGGCCACCAAATACCATGGGCCCGAAAACATGTGCTAAACTGAAACCACCTTTGGCTCATTCTAAGTTAAGGTTAACCCTAACAATCCCCCCTTTAAAATTGACTTTGAGTAATCACCAACCCCCCTCAAAGTTTTTACCGAGGAATCTCACATACACCCCCCTATCACCTAGTCTATCTCCTGGATTTACCGGTGAGTTACCAGGAGTATGCATGCCTTACCAGGTCTTACAACCATATGCCCATTTACATGCAAACTGCTCCATTGAATTTTTTTCATGTGTCTTCATGGTGACTACACCATCACCATCCATTGCTTCATCCTCTCTCTTTTCCATGCTCGTTTTCTTGCTCATTTTTCCTTTTTTTTGCCATGCTATTTTAGTACCTGCATCCAACCTTGTCATTGACGTCCATGTAAAAAGAATTCATCTACTATATTACATGGGTCCTTAGCCACTGTAACCGCTTGTTCTCTAGAAACTCTCTTCACATACATGGTTCATCAATCTAGGTCCCACAACTAAAATTAAACAATCTCACATTCCTCATGTAATCGAAGACTCAACCTCTCTGATCCACATCAAGTTAGGATACGAGTACACCTGCCACCCTCATACCTACCTAGTGGTTCATTCCACACTTGATGAAACATCCCTTCACTGTGCATAAGAGGGATATCTTGTGCTTCTATCTCCCAGGGAAATCAACTTTTAACAAGGAATAAAAAATGTTGGGGTGTCGGGTACCACCGAACGTGCACCCCACAATTAATTCAAAAAACCAAGTACAACACAACGGGCACAACAATATGCCAAACCATGTATTTGATACCACTTATTAGGATTTAAGGAGCATTAAAATATAATAACTTGCAAGAGAAATAAAATCAGACAAACGACAATTAAAGATAGACACACAATGTTTATGTGGAAAACCCAAAACCGGGAAAAACCACCATAATAGACCTATTATCCCTTGACCTAAACCGATAAGCGGAGCCAAGTGAGCTAGCCACCACTCACCTCCAGGCCACTTTACAATGGATCCTCCTCAAACCTTATAAAGACTTCCTTACATGGAATACCATGGGTCAATATCATGGGCCACCAAAATACCATTAGCCACCAATACCATGGAAAAATACCATTGGACACCAAATACTATGGGCCCAAGAACATGTGCTAGACCCAAACCACCTTTGACTCATTCTAAGTCAAGGTCAACCCTAATAGGTTTGAGATGACGACGTTACATGTGTGGCTCTACAAGGGTATTGGGTGTGTCATCACAACCCATCATATAACCTTGCATTTTTCCATTCGCACATTTAAGTTTGCTATCCATTTTTTGGCTTTTGCTTTTACTAGCAAGCTTGAATTGCACCCTCTTCCTTGACACCCTATGCTTTTGCATCCATATGAGTCAAGGTGGAGGGTTGTATGGAATCACCACAACCATAAAAGGAGACTTCATGGCCAGGCCATCCATATCTATCTTTGTTCCTTCCACAAATATTGGGAGAGGGAGATTAAAAATCTCAACGTTATCCATGCACTAGCTCATTCTAACTTGCACCCAACAAGCAATGGCTTGAAGTATTTTCTACATGCTTCCATCTAGACTTTTCATTTCATTTTGGATGTCAAAGACTGATTATGTAATTTCTAATACCTGTTGGGGCAGGGCTTGATTATCTATGTTATAGCATGGTTTTCCACACCTCATGCATCATGCCTTGATGGTGTTTCCATGTCTCTATGTAGACTCACTATACCCAATTTACTCACCATAACCCTTATGGTAGAACCCTTTAAAAAACATTTTTGAAGACATACGCTGTCACCAGTTTACAACTCGCGTATACATAGCTTGCACTACTATCACCTGCATACATTGGGTTTTACGCTAAAAAACAAACAAAAATGGAGTTTTCCCCATTAAGTAACGAATGCCTTGATCCTTGGCCTTTCATATGTTGGTAAATGCTCCATTTCGACCCTCCATTTCCTATTGAGGGGCTATATATTGAGCTATTGTGAAGCATTAAAGGAGGAGAAACTTAGAGAGTAAAGATATTATAGCAAAATTTCACCCCATTATTAGATGCCTAGGTCTGCATCCCTTTGTCCTTTGAGAAATCTATTTGTGCTCATTTCCCAAGCCTGTCATTGTTTTTGTGAGCTTGCCTTAGTGGGAAGGATTGAAGTGGTGGAGACCCTGGTGGAGGGACTCAGTTTATCGGTTCCGATGAGGTGCCGACAGAGGTTGTCATATTGTATATATGTTTCATATAAATAGAAATACCCATTTCTCGTCCAATTATAAATATGTATCCATGGATGTGAATTCTTTATATACATGTTTGAATGGAATTTTCTAGATTAAATACTAACAGATAATATATCATGATCATATATCTATTTGTTGTTGAGGACAAATTGTAAGGACAAGTTTTGATTGAGTGCTTAGTGGTGGTCATCTTCGAACATTTGGTTGAGGTACGATTCATATCCCTTAGTGATTAGTTTATTTTATGTATCTAGCATGCTTGAATGGATTTGATTTATGCTGTCATATTGTTTGTTGTGGTCCACCCCAAGCCACAAAAAGGATTTCTTTGTAACAAAATTGGCAACTCCGCTGGGGAATTTCCTTTTTGTTGGGGTTTTGGGTGCATTTTTTGCTTGAAATGCTCTTTGTTTCACTGTGTTTATGTGTCGCATTTGGTAGTATGTGTAATGTCCCCATTTTTAATAATTGCATAGTGGGACAATTCCATCAATCCTACTAGTTCCCTAGGTTGGATGGATACATTTGGAATTTTAATAAGGGAGCTAATAAATGATGTTCAAACATTGGAATGGGATAATTATTTAATCATGTAGCTTACTAAATAAATACAAGACAAAATTGAAGTGGCAATGGAGTATGGAGACACATGGATATTATGAGGCCCACACAAGCTAGAAATTTTTGTGCCACATGGCATCCTCCTCTTTCAATTTCAAATCCATGGGAAGCCTAAAGGTTCTTGGATGAGTTAGAAGGCTAATACATTTTTCCATATGCATCATAGGTCTAATTTTGGAGGAAACGTAACTTACATGGGAAATGAAGAGTCATTTTGGAGCTAGTGAGACACTTGGACGAGATTCCCTAGCTCTATGACAACAATGATGAAGATGCTATGACACCTATGACTCAAATCAGATATGAGGGCTAACATCTGACATATATGACATGCCAGGTCGAAATAGAGCATCCAAGAGAGCTCTCATGTGATTTTAGGAAGCTCAATGGGCTCCAACTCGAATTTGGGGAAGGTGGAAGGGTAGGAAAGGGAGGACATATGGAAAATCATGAGCACACACCAAAATAAGAATTGGCTTGAGTTTGTGGATGGATTGGGAACCTTAAAAGGTGAAGGATGTTTATAAAATATAGGAATCAACCAAGATAATTGCTTTTGATCATTTGAGAAATTGTCATTTGTGAATTGTGAGAGCTAGTGGATGACTAGTTTTCTTGCCTTAGCCAATTTTGAGGGTGAAAGATTCCCATCCAAGTTGTTGTTTGGAGAGGCCACTCAGGTCTTTCATGGATATTTAATAGAATCTTATTTGTAGGTGTAAGCTACAGGTCAGCATGTGGATTCTTCTATTGCAACACTTTCTCTCCACGATTTCTAGTTTTCTTTGCATATTCATGCTCATGGAGGGATTGCGCCTTGGGTGAGCTCTTGTACTCTTTGGGAGAGCTCTTCCTGTTCTATTTATGATTGTAATAAGTTCAATATTCTCTATTTTTCATTCTCATAAATTTTCAAGTCGAAATACCCAAGATTTGTATGTCAAAATGACTTTTAATGAGCAAACAATGACCATTTCCACTCTATTTTGATATATGCCATGGTAATGCTTATTATTTCGAATGGAGGGATGTATATTTGATAAATGTATGATTAATTGACTGTAATTAATGTGTATTTCAAGTCTAATTTTCAGTAATTAAGCATTGGAAACCATTTTACTCATTTTTATTGCACTGGGAGAAGATTTGGTGCATTTTCCCCAAGGGTCGAAATTGTGATTTGGGATTTGTTTTGGAAAGAGTCATAACAACCTGCATAAAATAAAACATGATGCATATGAGACTTTAAAAATTTCCCTTACACATCCCATTCCTCTGTTCATAAATTCGAGTGACTTTGGGATCATTTGAGAAGGCATTTTTGACAATTACCGAGGGGGAATTGGAGCCCCAATTTGCTAGTAAAGACTCCTACTTTGAACAGAACATTAAACAAGTTTGTATAAGTAATTGGGGGGTCATAAAATATCCCTGAAAATAATATTTAATTTCTAATATCATCCATGTACCTTATGATAAAATTTGGGAGCATTTGGGTCAATTTGGAGGTTTAGACATCAAAACTAGTTAAGGTCGAAATTGGGGAAAAAGTGAAAAAATTGGTCATTTAATAAAATTTCAAAAAGGGACATTACAAGTCATATCAGAGCATGATATTGGCACCTGTTTTGGTCTGATATTTATGAGGACAAGAATTCAGGGACCACCATTAGATATTGAAACCAAAAGTGCTTTTGTTGAAGAGGAAACAAATAAAAATGAAAATAACAAGTAGGAGAAGAAGGATTTTTTTTAGGAAACTATGACTAGGGATGAAAAGGGAACCTCATATAATGGTGAGGATCATATAAAAATAATTAAACCTCTATTTTATTAACTAAAAAATAACATGACCCATCAACTTATACAAGGATTCGAATTGATGGCTAGCCAACTTAGGGGCAAGCTGGCAGCAGGGGGCAGTAAAAGTTTCCATCATGGAGAGACAAATAAGACTATTCATTTTTAATACTTTTATGATTGGTTGAATGAATTTAGGAACAATAATTCAAATGTGAATTCATTAAGGGACAATCAGCAATCCACAAGTTTGGAGGAGCATGAAATGAGAAAAAATCAACATACTTGTGAAAAGAGCCTAGACACACCATTACAGAAAGAAACATAGAACATAGAGATCAGATTTGAAAATGTTTCTGCAAGCCAAATTTCTAGTAAACATGAAAATGAAGACCTTGTAGAAGTCGAAGAAGAAACAATGCCAACTTCCCCATCACCACTTGAGCTTCATGAAGTTGGTCCAATCAAGAAGGAAGAAGATGAGGAGGTTCATTTGCAAGAGACCCATTTTCTTGAAAGGTCCTTAAAGCTGAATGAAAAGAAGATACAAGAGGCCCTTATAATACTCCATGACACTCAAGCATTAATGTCAAATTATTGTTGGAGAGCTACTTCATTGGAGGAGCCATCCTTCCTTGAAGACATGGAGAAGATTCAAAGAGCAATGTGCAACATCGAAGGTAATTTCATGTCTTTGCTTTTTGATAGAAAAAATGTCATTGAGCTTAGTGAATGGTTACATGTACCCTATTTGAATAATAATGAAGTTATTCATAAGCTCACAATTCAAAATGAGCAACTTCTTAAAAAGTTGCAAGACACTTTTTTTTCCTCCTATGTTTCAGATTGTCAAATGGTAGATTGTTTAGAGGATTCTCATGACATGGTTGATCATGATAAATGTGGAAATTTGAATGTGCTTGATGTGTTTGAAGATGATATTTATGGGATCCAATCACTAGTTGTGGTGGAAGAGGAACTCGATTTGCCTCTTGAAGATGGGTGCACACATTTTGAAGAAGTGCATGATTCCACTACCTTGGAACCAACCTATGGGGAAAGTTTTTCAATTTTAAGGAAGGTGCATAATCCTACCCCTATGGATCCTTCACATGACAAAATTTTTTCGCTTTTTTATCATTTGGGTGAGTTGGTTCTTTCTCCTACATCCTACACTTCGAAATTTTGCAGCATTCATCCTAATGAAGTATGGGTGAAAGGTTTTTTTTGTATAGTGCCACATGAAGAGTATGGAATTTATATCTCTCATTTTGATCATGGCATGGTTAGATAACAATGTTATTTACATTTGCAGCAGCATCCTTTGTTACATTATGATTATACACATCTACATGGGTGCACCTATGATGTTAACTTGAGTCACTTGGAGACTCATGATTTTCCTTGCTCCTTGACTAGTCCATTTGATGTTGGAGGAACTTCATCCCACACTTGGGTGAAGATATACAAGATTGAAGAACATTATTGTTGGAAGCAACATACTTTTTTATTTCATAATGATATACATATTCATGAGTGTATTGATGAGACTTCTTTGAGCCACTTGAATTCTTCATGTTTTTTTGCTCCTTACTTGGTTCAGATTTTGGTGGAGGTTCTTCATTCACTCCATGGATGAAAGAACACATGGCTGATTATATTGATACACATTATATAATTTTGGAGAAACATTATGGGACATGGTATCCTCACCTATTTCATTGGCGTAGATCTGATATAATACTTATGCTTGTGTGTATGGGCCACATGGTGATCTACTCACTTGGATGTACAAGCACTTGCATGATTCTTTGATGAGGTACCTTCTTGATGTACATTCATATGATGTTGTTATGTACTTTCATTATCTATATTTTGTACTCATGATGTTTGGAAGGATGCAATACCAGCAATGGGATCCTGGAATTGCTTTGTTTCATCTCACTTGGAGTAGCAGTTCCATTGTTGCTTTGAGACAACAAACCAACCTTCAGTTGTTTGAGTTCATCCTTGCAGATCAGTGTTCATATTTCCTATGTGGAGTAACTTTTGAGAGATGGATTCAATTTTCACATGCTTGGTTTTCATGGCATTTCATCATAGACATTTCACACCATCCATGTATCAGGATCATATGGGACCATGGGATCATTTTTGGTATCATCGATTTCAATTTTGGGGGAAACAAGCAGCATTGGAGATTTATTCACCACCGAGAAGATGATTGTAATCAGAGTAGTGCAAAAACAATCATGGTGGTTCCTCTCTGATATTTTATTGGAATCTTAAGCAATTCAAAGTTTGGTAACTCAATACCAAGTTCAAAGAATTATACTGAAGCAACAAGTGGTGAAAATTCGTAAAATGTTTCCAAAATATGGAGGTAAATATTATTTGCAGAAATTTGGTTTTTATGGATTTGATTAATCCTTTTGGTATTAGTGGTGGTGTTACATGATATATAAATATGCACAAACCACATCTCTTTACTTCTGGGAACACAAAATTGCAGTACATGAGTGCCACTACTAAAATTGCGGCTAAAGAATATTAATGAGCAGAACCATAACAAAGCACTTGGTGCAAAGGAAGGAGTACCAAATGAGGATGCCACTTGGGAATATGAAAGAATATTGCAGCATACAAATCTTAAATTGCTTGAGCAGAAGCAATCTTGGGTGGGGAGGATTGTAATGTCCCCATTTTTAATAATTGCATAGTGGGACAATTCCATCAATCCTACTAGTTCCCTAGGTTGGATGGATACATTTGGAATTTTAATAAGGGAGCTAAAAAATGATGTTTAGACATTAGAATGGGATAAATTTTAATAATGTATCTGATTAAATAAATACAATAGAAAATTGAAGTGGAAATGGAGCATGGAGACACATGGAGACTATGAGGCCCACACAAGCTAGAAATTTTGTGCCACGTGGCATCCTCCTCTTGCAATTTCGAATCCATGGGAAGCCTAAAGGTTCTTGGATGATTTATAAGGCTAATTCATTTGTCCATATGCATCATAGGTCGAATTTGGGAGGAAATGTAACTTACATGGGAAAGGAAGAGTCATTTTGGAGCTAGTGAGACACTTGGACTAGATTTCCTAGCTCTATGACAACAATGATGAAGATGCTATGAAACCTATGACACAAATCAGATATGAAGGATGTCATCCGACATATATGAAATTTCAGGTCAAAATAGAGCATCCAAGAGAGTTCCCATGTGAGTTGAGGAATCTCAATGGGCTCCAACTCGAATTTGGGGAAGGTGGAAGGCTAGGAAAGGGAGGACACATGGCAAATCATGAGCACACACCAAAATTTGAATTGGATTGAGTTTGTGGATGTGTTGGGAACCTTATAAGGATAAGGATGTTTATAAATATAGGAAGCAACCAAGAGAATGGCTTTTGATCATTTGAGAAATTGTCATTTGTGAATTGTGAGAGCTAGTAGATGACTAGTTTTCTTGCCTTAGCCAATTTCGAGGGTGAAAGATTCCCATCCAAGTTGGTGTTTGGAGAGGAAAATCAGGTATTTAATGGATATTTAATGGATTCTTATTTTTATGTGTAATATACAGGGAATCATGTGGATTCTTCTATTGCAACACTTTCTCTCCACCATTTCCAGTTTTCTTTGCATATTCATGCTCATGGAGGGATTGCACCTTGGGTGAGATCTTGTACTCTTTGGGAGAGTTGTTCCTGATATATTTATGATTGTAATCAGTTAATTATGCTCTGTTATTAATTCTCAAAAAATTTCAAGTCTAAATACCCAAGAGTTGTATGTCAAAATGACTTTTAATGAGCAAACAATGACCATTTCCACCCTATTTTGGTATATGCCATGGTAATGCTTATTATTTAAAATGGAGGAATGTATCTCTGATAAATGTATGATTAATGGACTATAATTAATGTGTATTTCAAGTCTCATGTTCAGTACTTAAGCATTGGAATCCATTTTACTCATTTTTATTGCATTGGGAGAAGATTTGGTGCATTTTCCCTTAGGGTCGAAATTGTGATTTGGGAGTTGTTTTGGAAAGAGTCATAATAGCATGCATAAAATGAAACATGATGCATATGAGACTTTAAAAATTTATCTTACACATACCCTACCTCTGTTCATAAATTAGAGTGACTTTGGGATCATTTGAGAAGCCATTTCCGGCAACTGCCCAGGGGGAATTGGAGCCCCAATTTGCTAGTAAAGACTCCTACTTTGAGCAGAACATTAAAAAAGTTTGCAGAAGTAATTGGGGGGTCATAAAACATCCTTGAACATCAAATTTTATATATAATATCAGTCATGTACCTTATATAAAATTTGGGATCATTTGGGTCAATTTGGAGGTCTAGACATCAAAATTAGTTAAGGTCGAAATTGGGGAAAAAGTGAAAAAATTGGTCATTTAAAATGGTCGAATTTCAAAAAGGGACATTACAATATGGTCATTCATTGACAGTCCCTTAAAGTGGGTTGACCAGTGGATTGATTTTTACCACCTTTTTCTTTATATACGCAAGTCATAGAACATACAATCGCGTATATACGTGGGTTGTACTCTACCTAGTTGTGTACAAACGTTGTTGTTCTTAGAATAATCACATACACCTCCCTTTTTGGTGGAGATATTGATGTGTGAAGTTATTGGGTAGGTTGTGAGTGTGGTTGGGTCTTCATGGATACCAATGTTGTTTGTTGACTACTCCCGTTATGATCATAGACATCTTTGTATTATTTTTTTCTTTGAAAGTAGTTCTTGTCAATTTATCTCATTTTTGTTTTGCCATTAGTGCACTATTATTTTAGTCTCGGTGTCTTGCTTGGCTTGCGTTTGCTGCTTGCTGCAGAGACTGAAAATTTTAATGACTTTTATTGCATTTTCATTGATTTATCTTGAAAATACAAAAATAATTCCATAGTTTCATGTTTACTTGCATCTTGCATATGAATTGAAATAGGTCCTTGCATTGGTTTACTTAGATGAGATTAGTGTATATGATTTCATACAGGAAGGATTGCATTAGAATTCGAAAAGGAAAATAAATTCTTGTGCATTTCATTTAGTGACATACCATTTTTCATTTGGAAAACAAATTTGCACTTGGCATTGTTTTTAGATGTGCATATTTGCTTCTATAGTTGAGTCTTAACATCACTAGTTGCATGACCATATCCCTTGAGTAATCACAACCTCTTAAAATTAACGCTTAAATTAAAATTGATTAAAATGATTTTATTTTATAGGGTGCACCAACAAGCTTAGGTTTTAAAGTCTTGGAATAAGATGTTGTGAGTAAACTTCTCCAAGACTATAAAACAAAATGATTAGGTATCTGTCTAGGAGAGAAGAAAAATCCTTGGTATAATTAGTGTTCTCAGGATGCTCTTCTTACACAAGAGTCAAGCAAAAGGCAACACACACGTTGGTGGTGGGGATATCCATCTACTATCTTATGTTGAGCACCAGAGATATTTTTAGGATATTATTTGTACCTAGGGGATTTTGAGGTACCTTTGGTGCTTTTGAGCTTTGGGATTTTTTACCCTTCCCATAAGGAGGATCCTGCTTGCGACTGTCCACCCGAGCATTGATTATATTGGGGTGACCATAGTTTCTTTACCTAGGTATCATGGGGGGTACTTGCAAAGGTTTTTTTAGTGTCATGTCCAGGTAGGGGTTAGACAACATAGTCACTTTACGCGTAGAAGCTAAGGGCCACTATAATTGGTTACACAACTCCGCTTTTAGTGTATGGGAGTCTCAGTCTCTGTTAGGCGAGACATACATGTTGCAATGGAGAGCTCACTTGTCCTCACTCTTGGCATGTTTGCATCAGTTCTATATTACTTAGAGGTGTGTTCTGTGTTCATTAGTTGGATTTAGGGATCGCGGTTACTTGAGTCTCTTTATTTGTGGAGTCAGCGTGGATCGAGTTCTGACACCCCGTCGTTCTCATCATTTAGCAAGATTTCTGCCTTGTGATCCTCCACCACCTCTTTATAAGAGGGTTAGACATTCTAAGTGACATATTTTCTATCGAGGTTCCCATAATTTTTTTACCATGAGTACTCTTTTAGAATCCTCGGAGCTCCCTCCATACCCATCATCCGGATTAAGGAGAGGAGCCTTTGAGGTTCCTCCTTCATCTACTATATATGGGACTCCGGTTTATACCGACCCTCATGGGGATGGTCCTTCCCATACAACACAACCAAAATTTTCAGACTTTACATAATTTAATTGAAACTTTGCCTCAAGAAGGTCGAGTGTTGAGACTCAGTCAGTTCCCTTGAGTTCATGTCCTTTTATGTTCGGCATGATAGATATCACTACTAGTATTTTACCACCCGTACCAGGTTCTAGTCTAGACCCTAGTGTTGGACTAGGAGTCATGTTAACCTCTTACCTTGCACATCAATTCGGAAGTGGTCATATTCCTCCTACTCCATTTGTCGAGGGATTTCAACCTCCTTCGTCTAGTCTTCACACTAGTGTTCAGTCCCCCAGGGGTGGTAGTGGATACGTGCACGTTGGGTCTACAGCTTATATTCCTTCTTGTGTCCCATCTTCCACTATATGAATTTTGTCGAATGCATTTTTAACGACTAATCCTCCCTATATCCTATAGTTTAGACTCTCTACTGACTATGTACAACTATTTTTGGACTTCTATCGTTTTGTAGGGTCCATTTTTTATGCACTTTTGCCGAGTTTTGGCTCGTTCGTTCCTTCGACAGGTATGTCTCTTCTCTGGCATATAGGATAGGATTTCACTTCACTTGTATTATTGCATTATCTTGATACCATGACTCATAAACCCTAGGTACAAACCTGCTTCTTAATGTCATGGAACCATTCCGCTGCTACTAAAAGTGTCATTATGTAAGCGATAGAGCTTCCCCAATCATGGGTACCCTAGTTAGATCCTATTTTGTTAGTCGATTCCCATGTTGGGCATCCCCCTTAAGTCCGGGATTCCCTTTTAGTCCTGCCATGCCTTCAAATAGAAACCTCATATTCTTTCTTACTTTTTATGCTGGCCATCTCCCATAGGGACTCCTATTTTTATCAAGTTGTAAATGCATTGCATGCATTCACTTGCCTTATTGAGCTTAATGTCGACTCCCTGCTTCACTTTTATAAGCCATATAGAATGATATTGTCTCAATTATAGCCAAGCAAAGCCTCTCATTTTTCTTTTGCATCTTGTTTATCCATATCTGAGAGGAAACATTCCCCCGAGTGTCCTTATCTTGCATATGATTCCTTGCGTTGAGCATAGGTATGTTCCTGTGGTTGGGACTAGTTTTCTTGCTCGCGACACATGTTTTCTCTTTGTTGTACTATAATCACATTTTTCTCCTTTTCAAGCTTCACCAAAAAAATAGAAAAAATAAAACTTAAAAAACCAGATGGGAAATGATATTGTCTTACATTGGGAATTGTCATGTCGCCTTCGAACAGAGCATAGTTCATGAGTCTATTAATCATTGATTAGGTTCCTAGTATGACCTTAATAGATGTACTCATTATTCAGATATTTCTCCATCGATTGGTTACGCTCCCAGTCACTATGGTGCCTCTGTTGATGCCTCCTATGTCACAGAGTTGTCCCAATTTGCACTTTGAGTCTATGATTCCTAAGTGTCTCCATTTGCTTTATGCTCTTGTTCAAAGGAAGTCTTTAACCTGGGTTGACCATTCCTCAGTTATGTTGACTCTGCATGTTGACCATTCCTAATACATTGGTTACTGGTTCACGTACATCTTGTTCATTCGAGTGCTTCCAAATTATCTAGCCTTGCCAAGTACCTCATGTTGGTTGACGAGGGATGCCTTAATTCTGATACCATTAGTGGAGGTTGTAGTGGAGTTTTTTTTTGGACCCATCTTGTAACACTAAAAATCTTCACGATAACCTCCGCTACATGGCCTTTTTTTTGTAGTGAATTTTTTTAAGGATAATCAATTACTAAATGAATGAGATGTTAATGAAAGGAGTTGGCCTTGTAAGGTCACAAATAAATGATCGAAATAGGAGGTTTTTAATGACTAAAATTCTTGTTTTGATACTTAAGCTAGCACACGACTAAGTTTCTTGAAGGTCTAATGACTTAGTAGCATCCCTATATAATAAACTGATATTTTTTTTTAACCAAAATGATTAAATTATTTTTTTCTTCCATTTTTATTGATATAGAATTGAAAGGGCTTTCGCCCATTTACATATGTTCCAAAAAACCAGCTTCATAGCTTCAAAAATTTGCTTTGCCTTATCAAGGAATAAGATTCATTAAATTAGGCCATCATTCAAACTTTACATTCTTGGTGAAAGAAGGCATCCTTGATTGGATTTGATATCTTCCAGCTTATTTAAGTCACGACGAATGTGATAAGAAGTGATTGAAACACAATCAATTAGAATGAAGTGCAACCCTTGCATGGTTACATTCAAACTGGGATTGTTGAACTTTGAATCGAAATTTAAAGCCTTTATGATAATTTTAGAATCACCAAAAATTTGAATGTTGTTGTGACCTGCTGCCTTTGTAAGTTGACAAGCTTTGAGAAGAGCATATAATTCTGCTTGGTTATTTGAAAGGTGTCCTACTCCCCAACTGAAACTTGTTTCTAGCATTCCACTAGGATAATATATCAATCCCCCTACTCCAGCTTTCCCCAAATTTCCTTTCGACGCTTCATCGAAGAAGATTGTAACTTTGTTTTTCAATTGCCACCATTCTGAAAATTCCTTCTCTGTCATTCTAATATGCTAGTATGGTTCAATAACTAGCTTGATCGCTCCCAATTGAGCTTTATTCTCTTGTCTCACCCCCAACCATTTATGCTCATCTTCTAATTTAATTTATTCAAGTTGAGGATTTCCCACTACTTCCAGAAGAAAAGCCTTTGCCTTTATAGCTACATTTTTAGGATTCGAGTTTTTATTGTTCAAAATCAAATCATTCCTTTCCAACCAAATTTTCCACCATACAAATTTGGGAATGGCTTGCCATATTTTCCTCCATGTTGGACTGATTGCAGAGCCTGGATACCTAGACTGCCAGTTTTTAAAAAGAATGACAGGTTCAGAATGTAGAGGAGCATAAGAAGGCAACCCACACATAAAAAATGCCCAAACTTCCTGAGCAAAATCAAAGCCAACAAAGATATGAGTTGAAGTCTTGGCATTTTGAAAGCAGAAGCAACATCTATATGGACCCAGGAAGCCACGTTTTAACAAATTCTCACTAGTTAAAACTTTCTCATGCATTACAGTCCAAGCAAAAAATTTACTTTTGGAACACTGGGAGAATTCCAAACTTGCTTCCAACAGGTTGCGTCAATAGAGCCAAGATAGGGCATCAATGAATTCTTCAATTTTTGCAATACCTTGTAACCTTCAGCAGCAAAGTATTCACTTGTGGTACCCCATCCTCACTCGTCCCTGCTAGAGTTGTGAATTGGAGCAATACCAGTTAATTTCCGAATCAACAATTTTTGTTGCATTTGCAAATTCTGCTCATGATCAGACAATTCTGGAAATGATCACGATTTCCAATTTCCTTTACAATCCCAGGTTATGAAATCATAGAGTTGATTGAGATATTTATCGGCTAGCCATCTCTTTAACTCATTAAAGGAATTATCTGTATTCATAGGAGCATTCCCTAAAATTTTATCTTCCCATAAAAACGTTTGTCTACCATTTCCTGGAATTCTATATAAATGTTGTGAGAAAAATTCAATATATCTTCTACACATATTCCAAATAATGGATCCTTTTGTATTGTTTATCATTTGAAAATTTCTTAGATTACCTCCATGGAGATATTTTTCCCAGAAGATTTGGCTCACATGATGCTTTTTATTGGAGAATAGTAGCCATAGCAATTTACCTCCCATTGCTAAATTAGACAATCTTGGATCTTTGATTTGCAGTCCACCTTCAATTACAAGACTTTTTATAGTTTCCCACTTTACCAGATGCATACGGTTTTGATTTTTTTCCCATCTCTCCAAAGAAAGTCTTTGAGCAACTTAGAAATATGGTCCATGATATTTTTCGGTGCCAGGAGAAGAGATGACTGGTAGATAGGAAGGGCTGAGAGAATTGATTTTATAAATATGATTTTTCCTTCCTTCGTCAACCAATGGTATCCCCACGAGGCAATCTTAGCTTTTAACTTACCAATGATATCCAACCAGAGAGAAGGGATATTTTTCCCCAGGGTTAATGGGAGCCCCAAATATATCACCTTGTCCCAAGAAACATAACCTTCAAACCCCAAAATATGAGAAATGTTTGCCACTGCTGATTGATCCACATTCCAACAGTATATCGCACTCTTACGAATATTAGTAAGTGCTCCTGAAATGATAAAAAATTGATTCATAATGTCTAAAAAACTCTTGCAATTTTTAAAGAAGCCCCACCCAATAAAATTGTATCATCTGGAAAGAGTGCATGGTTAATAGGCTCCACTCCAGCTGAAGGAGATATGCCTGGGATGGTCCCAACATGTTTCCCAGCTGTGAAATTTCTACTTAAATAATCAACCATAATAATATACAAAAATGGCAAAAGAGGGCAGTCCTAACGGAGCCCCCTGGTAGCATAATAAATCGTTATTTTGAGATGCACTTTAATATGACATTTATTGGGATCTCTGTTATCTTTGGCTCTTACATTGTTTGTTATCATGTTGTCCTATGCTATGTTATTACCCTATGTTACTATTGAGTTTGATATAAAACAATACAATTGTTTCTTACACAAATAACCATTGTAAATAATACAAAAGATCCATAAATGGGCGAATAATCGAATATATAATTGATAAGATAAAGATGATAATGTACAATGAGGATGTAGTTGTGTATATAAGGTTTATAAGGTGACTATTTACCAAAGGGTTATGTCCCTTAGTTAAATATAATTAATATTATGTTTTATTTATTTATTTATATTTTTATGTATTACTCATTATTTTAATATTGTATTTGTTACATGTCTTCCCCTTAAGGGAAGCTTTATCCTCAAATCTTATTGAAGATAGGGCTTACATCAGATTTCTTACTTGTAACTTCATCTCTTGATCTTTTGTGTTAGAACTGTGATACTTTGACGAAATGAGAAGACATGAGTTTTAAATTCTCAAGAAAAAACATCGTATCATTTGTGAAGTAGTCCATCCAAGTTCTATCTTTATTGGGGTTGTTTATTTATCGCTTTGTTGGATGAAACTTCTAATTTTTTGTTTAGTTTGTTGATTTCGTGTTCTTTATTTTTTGATATCATAAGTCCTCTGTTTATGTTCATTTTGATCATGTCGTTGGTCAAAATGTTTTTTTATAGTTTGGGTGTTTATAAGGAGTTCTTGTTGTTTGTTTTTCACTAGATTGGCTTCCTTTTTAACTGTGACAAGGATTGGATTTGTATTTGCTTCTTTTTCCTCAACTTGGATTTTTGAGTCTAAGGGTGTTGATGTCCTTTGAATTTGTTCCAACTTGTTTTCCAATAGATCTTTTTCATTCTTAAGGTTCCTGTTAATTTCTTCCTCTGATTTCTCATCATCTTTAATATTTTGAATATGATTTATTAGATCTTGTTTACTCTTCTTAAGGTGACCATTCTCTTCGATATTTTCTAACAATTTCTTCCGAAGATCTTGATTCTCCTCTTCTAGATTTTGATTGTATTGTGCCTTATCATTCGCTTTCTTGATTTGAAGAAGAAATTTCGGATTATGATCTCTTGGACGAGAGATCTCTTCTTCTTTGTCCATGGTGACTTTATCAAATTATTTATGAATCTTCTATATTGATTTATGATATTCTTATGAAAGCACCTTTGAAATGTCTTTGAAGTCTTTAGACACCACAACTCCTGAACTTGACTTCCGTGTAACATCTTGGAATGTGACTTTCTTCTTTTGTAAGGAAATGTTAAGAACTCTTTCCTTATGTTGAACATGAAGGTACCCAATGTATCTAACCAAGGTGACCCTAGAATTATATCAACCTTATCTTGATCCAATGATACTACTGAAACAATGTTGAATTGAGTTAGGACCTTGTAATCATCAATAGATAGTTGTAGGTTCTTAAGCTCATATTTCTCATCAGAAATAATTGTGTTATTGTCAATTATATCTTATTTTGAAAGCACTAATTGGATTTCTAGGTCAATGTTTATACAATTCTTCTTGGTTGTTGGGAATATAATGATGCATAAATACTTCTCTTGAATAAGCCCATAAGTTTTTAATATGAGATCTGCATATTTTTTAAAAGTTTGCAGGAATATTCCTTTTTTTCGTCACGAGACTCCATTTTATTATGCTTCTTATCCCAATATATATCAAAGAAAGACATCTTTTATCTTGTATAGTATACTATACTCTTCAATAATTAATTTTTTTCCCTTAAAAATTCTTGTAGTTTGGGTGGTTAGGAAGAATGATTGTTACCTTCCCCACCCAAATTCAAATCTCACTTGCTCCTTGGTAGCCTTAAGACTTCTTATGCACTTCTAGATTTCAAATATAGTACTTTATATTCTAACTTTGTTATTAGCTTTCACAAATGCTTCCAATAAACCACGTGTCATTTCTTTGTTGGAAAAAATCATGTATTATTTTTAAGAAACCACGTGTGGTTTCTATATTTTATTTTCTATTTACTTCTTTTACTTCCTTGTTTTCACTTTTCCTTTTTTTTTTTCACTTTCTCCCCTTTTTTTTACTTTCTTTCTTTCTTCCTTTGTATTTTTTTCCTTGTTTTTTTTTTTCATTTTCTTACTTATTTTTTTTTAATCTTTTTAGGTCAAAGACCCAATAATTCAGAAAATACGAGATGACAGCTAAAAGCCAAGAAAATTCCAGAATCAAGCCCTAAAAGGGGCTCTGATATCACTGAAACAATACAATCGTTTCTTACACAAATAACCAATGTAAATAATACAAAGGATCCATAAATGGACAAATAATCGAATATATAATTGATAAGATAAAGATGATAATGTTGTACAATGAGGATGTAGGCAGCTATATAGGGCTTATAAGGTGACTATTCACCAAAGGGTTATGTCCCTTAATTAAATATAATTAATATTATGTTTTTATTTTTATAAATTTTATTCTTCATTATTTTAATATTTTATTTGTTACATGATATGAGGAAGATGCTTTTTGATGATTGCATATTGTATTTGGGAGGATTTCATGTTACTTTCTACTTTTTTTAGGCGATTATAATGATGATGATAGAATTTAGTTGTTGTATGATGATGTTTTAGTAGTTTTGCTTACATTCAACTTTTATCCCATTCACGGATCTTACGATATGTTATTGACTTAGGTTGTTTGTGTTAGACTTGTTCCATCATAAATGAAGGAGTAATTAATCATGATAATGATTTGCAACTGCATATACTATTAGTAAATCATGACAACTAAGATGATGAATGTGATTACTTCTCATACATTATGTTCTTGAGACAATATACCCAAGAATAATGTTCATACTTTGCTTCATTTGGTTCATGGTATCCTTGTGATCATGTGATGTGTTCAATTTAACATGTCATATTGTGTATACTTAAATCAATGAATATGATAATGTGTGGTTTTACATGCAAATTTATAGTATTTATGATTAATTAAATAAGGTTAGGCATCTCTGAGATTCTAGCCATGATAAAGAAGACATATTTTTGTGATGTGAGATGGTCCATGGTAACTTGCATTTCTTGATCTTCTCAGTATAGATGATGCAATGCACTTGGTTTGTTGATATGATATGATCATGAAGTGATGGGGTACATGTGGGCTTCCTTTGTGATGATTAATGATTGACTATATAATTGTGAGTGGAAGAGTTTAAGGTATTCCACTATGGGGCCTTTGAGATCGTTTCATTCTAGGACCTCGTGGGAGCCCATAACCATCAGGGAGAATGGTTGCAAGTAACATCTTATGGGTTGGGGACCAACTCACTCAACAATACTATGTCAATGGTATTTTCGTTGGAAGTCCATGACATGAGGAATCTTTGATGTAGGGGAGGTATATGGAGAAGGAATTTTGATGCTTGGGATTGGTTGGCTTAGGGGGGGTAGAGAGGAGGTTAGGGCCAGTATTTCAATATGTCTGGGGTACATTGGGGTAGTGTATCAATAACCAAATACATGGGTAACCAACTGAATCTGGGTGACTAGATGAGACCCAGATTGTGACTAATGTCGATGAGGTCGCTATAGATACCAAAAGTTGAAGAGTGGCTTAGTGCGCTTAACAAAAAAACTACTCATGAAGACATCCAATGCCTACTATATGATCTGTGGACAGGTTACAGTACAGGTTCATTCCATGGTGATTAGGACCATCCAAATTATTGGTATGGAGGGTTATATATATGGAGGTTTCTCGGATGGTATCATTCTTAAGGCGAGGATGTCTAAGGGAGGAAGAATAAGTTTTATGGTTAAGAAACTTGTAACAATAACTTTGGGATTAAATTCCTTGAGGGGGGGGAGCATGTAACACCCCTCCATCACATATTGCATTAGTGTTGGGGGGCATACCTATGTTATAGTGTAAGCGTGGGACACACTTGTGATGGACAAATTAGTGAGTCCTATCCATGCATAACAATATTATATTATGTAGGTTCTTATGCCTATATTAAAAGTATTATAGTAAGGACATTGGGATTCATAAGAACATAAGTATATGATGTGACATATTAAAACAATTTAATAATTAATTAAATTAAGGAAGGGGTTATTAAAGAAAATACTAATAAAATAAGTCAATTATGAATTTTTATTCTAATTAGTGGAATCTTTGCACATGGATTTTTTTCATGTGGACATGTCTCCAATTGAGGGGAGCTTGGAAAATCTTGAAAAGTATTCTTCTTTCTCTTTGAGGGGAGGGGAAAGGAAATCTATGCTCTAAGAACTTGGAGAGATGGAGGTTTGGGGGGTTGAGTGTAGGATTTTGATGTTGATGGTTTGGTTGGATTGGTATTGCTAAGTGGGGGCTCAGGGTCTCTCAATCTATGACTAAAATGTTGGTTGGGAGGAGAGTGGTCCCCCACCTATGGTTTGCTAAGTTGTTGTTGGTGTTGGGCAACTTGCTTTCTTCTATAGTATGAATATTGCTTACTTCTACAGTCAACACTTGTAGGTCACAGGTACTTCTTCCTACTTATTCTTCTAGTTATTTGCTTAAGGGATAAATTTGTGGTTACTATTTTGCTATTGTTATTTTTAAAATCTAGTTAGAGTTTTGTTGTGCATTGAACCATGGATTTTTTTCGATATTGAAAACTTTGCCACTTAGCAAGTGAATTATATTCTAACATCATCCTCTCTTTCTTCTTATCCTTTCTAAGACTATGAAAATTTGCTTTGCCTTTTTTATGATCATACAAGTATTTGTATTTTTGGATTGCTTATACAAGAGTCTTAGGTTCATCAAAATGAATCCTATCCTTGTAGAATGAAGGTAAGCCATTTAAAAAACATTGCATCTCTGTATTCTCATCTTCAATAGACCCGAACTATCTCGTTGGATCTAGAAACTTCTTCTCGTACTCTTCCATATTCACATTTCTAAATTTTTAGTTCATGGAACTATTGCATTTTCTTGTTATAATAATTGTTATGAATCATTATACTTAAAATATCATAATATAACAAAATATAGACCATGTACAATAATGTAAACATGGAGCACAACTCCAATATAGATAATAAATATAAGCTACACAATAACACCTTCATGAATAGGACATCCTTCTCCAATCACCCCAAGACATTCACATAATCATTTCACATGTTCTCTCAACATTAAATGTATTTCCTTTATCTATACATATTCCTCATTGCAAATGAGGCCCCTTCATTAGTTCAACCTTATTACATATGCATCTAATGCCATATATTTCCCCCTTGGGTATTACCTTTATCAAAACTTTGCAGTTAATGGGTTTACATGTGATGAAACCAAGTAATAGGATTTCCTTATATTCCTTCTTTATTGTTGGCATTAATCATGATCCATCCATCCAAACTCATTTCTTTTTGGTATCAATCCTTGGTAGATGCTTGTGTAATTTTGATTCCATGTGTAGTTAGTTTGAGTTGTCCAATTTGTTGTTGTTTTTGGTCTTTGACAATATCTTGTTAAATAATAGTTTTTGAATGCCATGTTCCATGAATATGGTTGAGTATTCCATCTTCTTACTAGATAGTGTTGTTGTATATCTTCATGTCTTTCTTGTAAGATTTCTTGGAAATGAGGATGTCGATATAGTTTCACATCCAATGGTTTCCCTTCCTTTTGAATACTCATATCACCAATCTTATTATTATTCGAGATAATGGCATCATATATCATCTATGCTTAGTCTTTGATTACTCTTGTCTTTGAGCCGATACCCTCATATTTGACATTTACATCTTCAAGTTCAAGCTCAACTTGTTCAAGTATTTTATGGTATCCTTCTAGAATATTGTCTTCCTTCACATTTTGAAGTTGCAATGTGATGCCATTCAAAAATTTCTAATGTCCTTCTTCAATTCTAGATGGCATTTCTTCTTCCACATTATCTGAATTTAGAGCTTCCACAACATTCTTGCAGATTTCCTATTCAAGTCTTTTGGTAGTCTCTTCCTCCAATGCATTTGGTTTTTTATTGATTTTGACCATTCTTATTTTCTTCTTTCAATAGTTTAACGTTGTCCAATATATTTTATTACAATTTCTCAATCTTCATATTTCTTCATTGTTCTTTTTCAATTATTCCCATGACTCATCATTTTTCAACCTTCCTTTGCTATTATTTTCTTTCTTCAATTCATGAACCTCCTTACTAAGTGCTTCATTAAGGAAAAATATATTGGGTAAATCCTCACCTTTATTTTTGAGTTCTCTTTTGCTTCTATGAATTCAGCTTGAATTTTATTCATTTCTTCCATTTTTAGTTCTTTATCGATCATTTTTAGAAGAGTTCTTCAAATTATTCCCACGTAGTGTATGGTTGAGTATTTAGATTAAGACTTATAAACCATTTATATGGTTCACCATCAAAATTAAGAAGACAAGGTTTTTCAAAATTCCCATTCACAATATTTAATCATTCATTGGGATCAATTCCATCTTTATTTTCATTTCCAATAAACCTAGGTATTGTCAATTTTGCCACTTGTCTTAACTGAGGTCCAAACAAAACCCTCAACTTCTAACCTTAATATATTATAAAGTGCATCAAATTTTGGTAATATGATTTTTCCAACATATTATCCTATTTTTCCTCGTTCCAATGGATTTTGTATCACCTAAGGCAGACCTTCTAGTCAAGAGTTACACAAATTTAAAAATAACATTCCTTTTAAAACCCTAATTTGGAGACTATCTTTCTAACAAACATTCCAATGAAGGTAACTCTATAATTTTGGCCCATTTGAGTCCAAAATTTTGTCTTCTAGTAGCTTGATATGTCTTCTCTACAATGCCACATGTTTGACTTAATTTTGATGTTTCAAGGAAAAGTTATGGTAACTTTCCCAAAAGTTGTTATTTTTGTCCCTTTCAGGAAAGAGAAAGTGTATGGCCTACCATGTTTCCAATTTTCTGAATCTGATTTGAAATGTATACAAAAAACACTATGCTTTTATTTTTATTTTTTCTTATGCAATAGGTCTCATTTAATTTTTATCTCTCAAGTTCCAAATATAACATTTTTACCCAAAACACAAATTTGAGACTAGTTTTTGGACTAGTAAAAAACCCTATTTTCCACAGGGTGTAACCTTTAAACCTATAATGAAACAAGACCTAAAATTCACACCACAAACATTATAGTATTTTACACTTGTTCTAAAACAAATCTCACTCAAATTGGATGTATTAAGCTTCAAATATATCAATTTTACCTAGAACACATGTCCGAGACTAGTTTTTAGACTAGTAAAACACCTTTACTTCCACAAGGTATATCTCCGAACCTGAGATGATTCAGGATCTGAAATTTGTATCACATATAGTATGTTATTTCCTCTACCACCCCTGCAATGTTATATTTTTTTAAATGCTCCCCCCCAAAAAAAGAAAGAAAGAAGAAGTTATAGTGAAAATTCCAAGATGACTCGTTTTGGAAGCGTCCAAGATCCAATACCAAAAGTTATGAACCAGTATCCTTAAAATATTATTAGATAACAAGTACACACCATGTATAATAATGTAAACATGGAGATCTCGCACGGGTGTGGCTCATTGGCGGTTCATTTCATATGAAGTCACATGTTGTAAATTGGAGGTCACGAGTTCAAATCACACTTGGCTTTACCATTGTCCCATGCTTGCGGGGTGTGTGGGGCACCTAGGGGTATAATGGTAGTAGGATTGGATCCCTGAACCCCGTGTCATGTGAGTACCATCCCAGTCTCCAGTTGCCAATTCCCCTAGCAAAAAAAATGGAAACATGGAGAAAAGTTCCAATATAGATAAGAAATATAAGTTACAACAACCCCTTAGAGAATAAGAGATCCTTCTCCAACTATCCCAAGACATCTATATAATCATTTCACATGTTCTCTTAAAAATGGCCACATTACCTTTTTATACACATATCCCTTGTTGCACATGAGACCCCTTCACTAAGCTAACCATATTAAATATGAATTTACCCCCATAGATTCCCCCCTTGGGACGTATTATATACATTTAACCCCATATATGAACCCCCTTGGTCCATATCAATAATGCTCAAAAAGTTGAACAACTTTCAAGAAAAATCCATTTCATTGTTTCTCTTTACTTCCTTAGTTGGTCCCACTAGATGGAAGCCTTGCATTGCATATTCTATATAGCAATTCTAGCCTCCCAAGTTCCTTGACTATGTATATAACTATAAATACTCTCTCATCCACAACCACCAAGTTTTTGCATCCCACCGAGTTTTTCTCTCACCATCAAACATAGGTGGTTTAATTTGCAAAGTTCTCCTTACAAGAGGTATCATTCAAGCCTTCTTCTTTGACATCTAATTGGAGACATATATGGGTTGTTCAAATGGATCTTTAGAAGTATACGACTCATTCATGTAGGAATTATATGGAGAGGGATTATATCTCTGACTTATGGTAACCTTTATTAACTCTTGAGGTGTTCCATGAGACTCCCTCTTTGAGTAACCTATCTGTTCTCCCAGATCCTTCGAACCGGGTCTATGTTGCGATGATGTCTATAATTGGTTCAAGATTTGAACTAGTTGAATATTTATTTGATTTTACCTTTCTCAATCTTTTCTCATCCTTTCATTGTTAGCTCGACAACCCTAAACTTCAACTTTTAAGCTTCTCATTGTTTTAACCACATATAGAGGCTCATTTGGTTCTGTGTGTCCATTAGATTCCATCTCTTCATTTCTCGTGTTGACGTTCAATCCTTTAACCTCTTATTCATGGTTTAAAGCATCTTGTCCATCCTCCATATTCTTCAAAAGTGTCTTGTCCATCCTCCATATTCTTCGAAAGGGTATTGGCCATCCTCTATATTCTTTCTTTAAGATCTTAGTCTAGATATTGGTTTCTAACTTCTAATATAGCGTTGTATTTGCAAAGTATTCATACAATACATTTTCTAGATACATTTCATTCCCAAAATATGCATATTTTTTTTATGCATTATGGAAATTACCCATATTGACATTTTTTTCAATTCAAGTTTGTAGGCTCTTTTCTTCCTATTTTTTCGAGAATTTAGAAGTACTATAGAATTTGAATCTATAGGCATATCCCCTTTGGAATAGATTTCCAATGATTGCACTCTTGTCTGATTATGAATTTGAAGTTTAAAGTTAGAATTTCAAAAATTTCATTGTTGTCCAATTTGTATGCTTTTTATTGGTGTAATAAAGGTTGTAGACCCCTTTTTGCCTATAGTAGAAGAAAATCCAATGAGAACTATAAAATTATGTATATCTAGCATTCATAGTAATTTTGATTAAGAATACTCAACAACCTTCATCTCACTAATATGATATGCAATCATTTTCTATATCAATATAGAAATGCTAACTTTCCACTTTTTTCACTCAATTATTTTTTGGTAAATTGGGTGTAAAATGTTATTTCCCAAACAATGCAAAGCCAGAAAAATTTCACTAGGACAAAGTTGTTATAAATTTTGAAAATTTGGAATGTTGATTATGAAAAAAATTCCATATTTATTGCCTCCAGTCACTTTTCCATCAAATACATTTTCCAAAATTGCAAAAAAGTGTCCAGTAATGATGGATTTAGCACCAATTTTCCCAATTTATCAACCTTTGGAATATATCCAAATGCTTTTCTGAATTCTTTTATGCTTGTCTGTATTCCCTACTTTCCAAACATTTTCCATCAATGGAGTTGTCAGTGCTAAGTGTGGCCCCATCTTTTGAAAACTAATATTTTCCAATTTTAAGGAATTTAATGTCAAATATAGAATCCTAATCTCCAGGACATTTTTATGGATGTCGATATTGTGGAATTCCACTTGAAATTTCAGCTCAATTTCACTTTGTATGATCTAATTATGCCCAAAATAACATTTTGGTTCCATATTTCTTCTTTAAACATAAACTTGTTTGTTGGCATGGCATGTCACATGTCATAGTTTTACATGGCAGGTGACATGGAGTCTACCAAGAGTCTATGTATCATTTCCTGGGCCTGGTTTGTCATCCTCATATGTCCATGCATTATGCTTGCACTAGGGTTGTGTTTTTACTTGCTTTTTGTAAACTCATGCCCCTTTCCTTTTCCACACACACACACACACAACATGGATACTTAAGTCTTGTCATGGCCACATAATTCTCCATGTGGCACATTCCCCAAGGTTTATGGGACCATGGGTCCCACCTATCTTCTGCCCCAGGCTTCAAAGTAGTATCTGATATCACCCTCAGTTTACCCACTTCAGAGGCTTCATCTAAGCTTTCAAACATGACTTGTGGTCTCTCAAGTGGTATGGTGATACCACTCAATGGCTAAATACTATTGAATTTCACTATGATGGTTATACAAGTTAAGGAGTTTACTCCCAATTTATTGGAATTGATGCTTGGCCTTTGGATGCATGAATTATAGCTCAATTGCCATAATTTTCTAGTACATCCCTCAACATTAACCACGGATTTGAGAATACAATGTCCAATTCATCTTAGTGCCATTGTCCAACCACTTCAACTTATGTCATCCAATAGATTTGGGCACTTTTATAATGTCTTTAACAATATTATTTTTTCCCAATATCCAAGAAACCAAACTCCGTGTCTTATGGGTTCTGTTGGCCTTACTTATACAATCGTCCATGTCATAGTCATTTTCTCTAACAATGATCTACCTTGAATAATGAAGCCATTAATATAATAATTGAAGGCTATAAACACTTCTCCCCAAATTTTTCTCATTGGCATTTGGTCAAACAAATGGTATGTAAACTACATTTTCCTCTTGCACAATCAAATTTTGTTAGATATAGCCCAATTATATAAGCTAGGATCTCATGCCACTTTGTAACATTCCCAACCCTCTCTCTATTGTTGTTGGAGAAATGGGGTAATCCAAAAAAACACCAATTACACCATTCATGCATTGCATGGCAGAATTAATGCATCAAGTGGTAATTAATTTAAAGCATTAATAACTATAATGATATGCAATGTCTATCCAAATTTAATGGTTGTGATATGCACATATGTATTCAAATAAACTCATAATGCATCCCATTATTAATGGAAACACAATAATTTACCCAATTACTCATTATAATCACTTAAATCGTGAAATAAATAAATAAGATGATTGAACTGAAGGCTGACAAGCTCCATTCTTTTCTTATCTCTAACTATTTAGCCAAGTACCACTAACAACCTAGTTTTTTGAACTTCCTCTTTGACCATTTGGGAACTCTCTTGTAGAAAATATCCAAACCTACAATATGATGATGTGGTAAGGGATCAAGAGAAGGGTTGTATAGCTAACAACAAAGTTTACCAACAACTCTAATTAGAGCATAACACAAAGCTATTAAGTTGTTTATGCACAAAACCACCACTGTTTTCCATCACCATCACGAAGAGGTTAAATGGGTTGTCCCTGCATTGATCTAGGGTTTATGGGGACATTTCTAGCACCTTCTCCATCATAATGTAAGAGCTTAGTAGATGAAACCTTTGTTAGAATGAGGTCACGAGATTAATATCATTGAATGGTTTTTATAATGTAGAGTAGAAACATTGCAAGGACTATAAATCAGTTCGTAGCTCTATTCTAGAAAGTAATGTAGTGACTCTTATGTGGATCGAAGATATTTTGGTATATATGAACAAATGGATGTATGGTTGAATAGAATAAAAGTGGCAAGATAATACTCTATGGTTAATTTGATATTTGAGGGGTCGTTTGCACCTTTGGGACTAAGTTTAAAAGTGTTAGTTTATTTATTGATGTTATCTTTAAGGTTTTAAGTTGATATTTGGATCTATTTGGATTTGATTGAAATATAGAAAATGAAAAATATTGTGCAAGATATATTATCTCAATACTTTTGTAAAATTTATGAATCAATTTTTGCCCATATTAGGTCAATCTATGTTCATTGTTCATTTCCCATATAAGGTTAATCTTTGTGCAGTGATGAGTCATATATTTTCCCATATTAGATCAAGGCCATATTTTCTCCTTTTGGATCTATTTAGCAATGACTCTACTATATATTTTTTTCATTTGTGGTTCACCTACCCCCCAACGAGGCTTGCTACGTCCATAGGAACAAGTCACAGGGTCCCACCTGAAGGGGCATCACCCCATTCGTTCTGATTACAAAACCCAATGGGGACATCAAGTGAGTCCCTTATATAGAAATGTATAACCACACGGGGATTTGACTCCAAGACCTTCTGCTCACAACCTACAACAATCGACCACTTGAGCTAGCCGACCAAGCTCAATGAATCTACTATCTACCCAAGAGAATAATTAAATATGTTTAGATAAAGCTATGAAAAATGGTGCTATCCATTTCATATATGCTTAATGGATAATGATGGAGATGGGATTTGCATAAACCCTAGATCATTTTGAGGATAGTTGGTATACTACAACTCGCAATCCTTTGATAAATAATCACCTTTTTTAATTCTCCATCTCTCACCTACTCATGGAAGATAATGAAACAACTGTGGACCATAGACCTAGTGCTTGTCCACTCGATTTCTCCAAGGGTACAAAACCCGTCTCCAAAATACTTTGGTGAAATTTGGAGACATTCCACAACACTATCAGTGAATTTTTCATTAAATGAGGAAGTAGGAAGTATGATCACATGGAATCAATGATCGAGGGGAGAACTAAGCATGATGATAGCATCGACTATGATATCTCACCAAATTTGTTTCTAGATGCATCTTTCATTGGTGAAAGGGATAGGTAGGTCCACACAATAGACCACTCTTTTCGATTCCCATTTCAAGGATATGTTGGTTTTGTTTCTCTACCAAAAGGAGGAGTGGGTTTCATGGGTCATAACTTGAACCAAGCTTGTTTTGATGGCTCCAAATATCTATTGATAGAAGTTAAAGAAGGGGGTGGAAACCCTCCCTTAAAGAAAACATAAGAAAATAAGTAGGAGATGATCTATAGGTATATCAAGTTATGAATTATGAATTATAACAGTAGGATATGATCTATAGGTATATCAAAATTATGAATTATGTTGTCAAACCATTATTGGTCATTTATTTGGCATTCACATTTTAGAAGGCACATTGTTCAAATGGAACAAAAAGCTCTAGGAACTTGTTTTAGGGCATGGACTCACATTCGACATTATGAACCATGGCTAGCTAGGTTTTAGATTTTAGAATTAATAAGATATTGTTTGTATATTAAGTGGTATGGGGTTTTGGGGCTCTGCTTATTTAAATTTGAAGTTTTGGCACCCTTGTTTTGATGCAAGGAGCAAAGTGTGTCAAAAACTCTACCAATTTGAGTAAGAGTTTTGTGTTTTCCCATCAATCTCTGGAGTGATAAGTTTTTATGGGACCTTGGAAAATATTTAGGGAGGAGTTTGTATCTTGACCCTTCATACAAGTTCGATATTCATTGTTCAATGAATATAATTCTAGTGAACTTTAATCTTAAAGAGGTTTTATCTAAGATCATTGATATTGTGGTTGGGGACACTATTTTCATACAATCCCTAGATTACTATAATGTGTCGTTCCACTGTGTGAGATGCCATATGTATGGACACTTTTTTGTTGATTGCACAAATCCATTCATGAAGAAGGAGTGACTGAATTAGGAACCTGTGGTTTCACTTAATAAGTGTATGAAAAGGGTCACGTTAACTATTTCTCCTCCATACAGCTCTCATAATAACAACGAGGAAGAAAAATTATAGTTGTAGAAGGACAGGTGGGTTGAAATTTTTCGGATGATGGTAAGAAGTCAAGGTAGTGGAAACTATACCAAGTAGCTTCGAAATAGTGGTTCTTATAGTAGATGCTAATATGGTAGAGAATAATTGAGTTGCAGTAGTAAGAAGTTCATAAACCCAATTAGGTTTGTATGCTTAAGTACCTTCAATGGAAGTTGTATTGGATTAATCCTCTCCATCCAACTGTGACTTGACTATAAAGGTGATTGTCTTGATAGAGGCTAAAAAGATGATAGAGTCATATGCTCCTATAAACTTCCTTTAACTAAAGTTGTTAAATTTCATGAACCATAGATCTACAAGCCAAAATGAGAGCTATTTGAAAAGAAGTATGCAGTGGAATTATCAAATCAATGTAAACTGAATAATGAATTCATGACAGAAATTTCACACAAATGGGACAAGTATTACTCAGATTATCATAACATTAATATTTATTAATTAATCAATCATACAACAGTAGTACAATAAATAGAATTCAAATTCTATGGATAAGATTCAAATTCACCAATTCAAACTGACTGGTTAGCTAACTCAGAGTGGAAATAATCACATCTGGAGATCACTAGTTAACTCCGGATAACCAAATCAGTCTACAATCAGTTAACTGATGATGGTAGGTGAATAAAGGCACCTACACTCCCATGAATCATGCAAACTGGCGCTAATCTAATTCACTGTGATCTAACTGATTGGAACTGAAGAATAACTGAGTATGATTAATTACCTACCTCAACCAACTGAAGGTGATTGTTGGTGGAACTCAGAGTGGGATCCTATAATGTAGGGATTGGTCCCTAGGGCTCTTAAACTTATGCATTCAGGTGCAGTAAGTGGCAGATGAACCTCACGTGTGTCCCCCATGTGTTGTTGGATGATGATGACCTCCTAAGCTAGGCTAAATGAATCAAATAGACTTATGTGGGTAAAGGGAGGATTAATTAAACCTAACACCCCCCCTTTACTCCTAACTTTGGACAACTTGGCCCTGACAATTGGGCCAAAAGTCACCAATACAATATAAATGAAATAAAATACTTATTAATAAACAAGAGAAATGGGGAAAACCTCATGGGAAACCCACCCCTCAAAATAAGCAGGTAATTGGGAAATAATCTTCCATACTAAAGAGAAAAAATTTCTCTTTGAGCAAAAACTTGTGAAAAAATTGCTACAATCTGCAACTCTGTGGAGTAGTAATGCAGAATGTTAGTTCTTGTGTGCATCAACATCCTGGTACTGTGCATGCGAATTTTTCCATATTCTTCCAATCGGATGATGGATAGGAGGAGTGTTTCCTTTGTCTCTTCTTTATGGAGGAATAATGACTTGATCCAATTTGTTCTTCAGTGGGATCAATTGTGGATCAATCCTTACCATCAAGTAGCATCTCTCATGGAGCTTGTTGCACCTCACTGAAGGAAATGAAACTGAATGAGAGACCGCAACATGTTCATTTTTATATTGGGTCTCTTTCTTCTTCTGTCATCTGGATCCCCAACAACATTCCTAGTTGCTTCAATGAGGTTTTGGGCCCATTTAGGAATTTGAATTGGAATAGGAGCTGGATTTGGATCTAGATCCTCTTGAGGCTCGATATCAATATCAAGATCATGATGATCTTGTTCCTAATCTTCTGAATATGAAACATTATACAATACATCATTAACAAAAGGTGTATATAGAATGCTTTTACCTCCCCTTTCGAATGGCAGCTGAGGTTGTACTGGATCTGAGTATGGCAGAAAGTGTGAGAATTCATATTCCTCAGAGGAATGGTTTGCAACACCCTTCACTATAATCTTCCTAGTTTATATATCTGAGGTCTCCACTGAGTTAGGACCAAATGCTACTTGCTTTGGTGAGCCAGTATGTGTCATTTGGTATATAGATAACAAATTTGCAGCTAAGGAGGGAACATAGAGTGCATTTATGAACACTCCATGTTTTAACTTGATAGAACCCTTTCCTTCGGCTCAAATTTGGGTGTCATCACCCATGTGAATACTCATACCATCAATAGTTTGTAATGAAGAGAATGATTCGCTGGATGCAACCATATGATTGGAGGATCCTGAAATAATGAGGAAGGAATGTGACTTTGAACATCTAGCCTTCAGTGCATGGCATCTCTCATCATGATCTTCAGTCTCTTCTCCAGATTCAGTCTTACTTGCATTTTCAGGGAGGGAAATATTGTGCTGCTCAAGGAGTTTTGCTATTTGATCAATGGTCTTCTTCATAAAATGACTCTCTGGATGAAATCCTCTCATACATTAGGAGCATTGAGCTTTCTAAAATTTATTGTTCTTGTTCTTCTTGGAACCTGAGGCTCCATCGGAATGGATATGCTTCTCCTTTAACTTTGAATCAACATTTTTACTCTCCTTTCCTTTTCGCTTCCCTCTTGCTTGCGCAATTCTAGAGTCTCCAACTAAGAAGGTTTGATTCTTGGAGGCATTGGGCACTCCCATATAAATCAATTTTTCTTGCTATTGGATCAATGACTCTACAAATGCATCTAGAGAAGGCATTTTCCAATTTGGGATGGATAATATTTCGGAGTGGAAATTGGACACAAAGACTAATAATTCTGATCCAAGTTTTCTCAGAATTGATAGCACAAGCTTCCCATCCTTCCTCTCTATCCCACGTTGCTTGCATTGCAAGACTAGTGCTATGTATTTCGATAAGAACTGCTGAAATGTCTCGAATTTGCTGACCTGGAGTGCACGATTGTCAGGATAGTTTATGTATAGATGAGGTCCATTACAATCCCAACATTTAATCTCTTTAGCAGTGTTGTTCCACTCACCATTGGAAGTACCAGTACCCTTTACTCCACTACTGATATTTGCACCCTGTTTACTATAATTTTTATCAGCATGACTTCTTGTTTCTTTCCTGAAAGGTGATGGTTTAAATCCATTTTTACGCTGCTCCATTTTCTGATTTTTTATTTTTATTTTCCCAACTTTTAGTTAATTGTGACCTTTGCTTGAACAAATGGAAACACAATTTGTCTTTTATGATTGCCTCATCCATGGTCTTATGCATCTCAAACTCAATATTTTCCTTATAAGCTTGGGGTAAGCAACCGATAAACCTATAAACCTTGGTTTTTTCATCCTTTAAATACGGTACATAACGTTGTAAATTTACAAACTTGGTTACAAATTCCTCCATGGTTAATGCTCCTAGTCACAGTTCATTGAAATCTTTGGATTTCTCACCATAATACTGTTCTGACATATATTTCTTTTTAAATTAATTTTTAAAATCTTTCCAACTCAACTCTTTGTTGTGTATGGTATTTACACTTTTAGCCTCCTGCCACCACAAGGCATCTTTTTGCTCAGCTGAAATATTGTTAAACGTTCTCTCAAGTTGTCATCATATTTATATACCTGAAAATATCGTTTAATATTGAGAAACCAAGCTTCAGTTGCCTCTTCTGATTCTCCATCTAATGTTGGGGGTCTTAGCTTTTTAAATTCTCCTTGCAGATCTACAAGATTTTCTTTTTGTTTTTCAACTTTTATCTCCTTATATTTCTTTGGGTCTTGTATGATCACATGAATGATTTATGTAGTTTCTTCACTATTGTCACCTGGTGTTGTAACTTTCCTTTTCTTTCCAGTACTACAAGAGTTTTGACCATTATTCTTTTGTGGTTCCGTCAAACTCTCGAGAATGAGTTCATTTATCTCTTCTTGATTTGATTTAGCGTTCATAAGTTTAAGGTTATATGCTTTAAGACTTTCCATATCCACTCTCAAACTCCTCATTGTATCCAACATCTATGACTGCATATCTACATTACGCTTTGCTCCCAGTTCGACAAAGAAACTTGCATTCTCTAAAGTTGGCATATCTTCTGGTACCTCTTCTTTGCCCATATTCTGTTCAGGTTCTACCATTGTTTTATCTGCGTGTAACAATAGGTATTCTTTTTTTATTTATAGATATTTATAACTAATGTTCTTAGGTGTATTATACACGTTTAAGGACGCAGTGTCCCAATAGGTCACAATTTTGTAAACCTCGGTCTGATACCATTTTGTAACAACACCAAAGTAAAACCATAAATCAAATTTTTTTGTATGTGTGTGTGTGTGTGCGCACGCGTGCGTGTGTGTGTGTGTGTGACATATATGATATTTTTCTCTTCACTTATATAAATCCTTGACAAAATTACTATGATGTGTCAGCCTAATAGTTTGAGATCTTGAGTCCTCAATGCAAAAGAGTTTCACCAACTTCAAAGATCCTACCACACATGCTAGGCGATTATTACTCTATAAAAGAGAAAGACCCTTCAGTTTAAACCTAAAACTTGATTAGCATCATTGCTAACCTATTTCTCTCCTGCAGGTATGCTAAATTGTTGATGCCATTACTAGATATGGTCTATATGAAACCTAGTATTCCAAACAAGAAACAAAGCAAGGTGGAAGAAGTTGAAATAGAATTTGTCTATCCAACTATAGAACTAGGTTGGGGTGTAAGAAATTTAAATACAAAGAAATACATTTCAGGTTCGCGACTGCTTTACAGCTGGAAGATATTAGGGTTGACTTTACCTTTGTTTTTCCACCCCGACCAAACTGTCAGAATTTGATTCTCCTCAGCAGAATAACTATACCACTATTCGAGCTCAACCTTTTGTTTACAAAAGATATGGTGGTAACTTACAGGTGCCATGATGGCTCCTTGACTCAATAAGACTCTTTTCCATCCTCTGAATCTACCTATCATTTCAATTTTTCTCTAGTATGCACGGTTGATGTTCGAAGTATAAAAGGATGGTTTCAACTCATTCCACCAGCGAGTTCTAGATTTAAATGCTCAGGTAAAGATTTGTAATTCACCCATTTTTAGTTCTTTAAATGGATTCCTTACATTATGTATCCCTTAATAACATGGCCGTGATTCATAATTGCAGGTGTGGCCACTTTGCAAGATGCTTCTCGCTTCCATTGGTAAGTTATAAGTTTAAAATGGTGGCTCTATCTCTGTTCTATTAATTTAAGGATGCAACATTTTACTTAGTTGGCCTTAAGAAATCAAAGGATTATCTGCTGAGACTTACCTTCTCAAGCCATTCGGCTTCCGTGTTAATGGTAACTTCATTAACAATTATTAAGGTTTTGCAGTTTGGCATAGACAATTGTTTTTCTTATTTTGACGATTTGGTACTCAGTTGTAATTTTTAGGTTTGTATAGACAGTATTGATAATAAACCTATCCATGAGAGAAGGGTATACTAGCTTGCGTCTTTTTCGATATTCATTGTTTAGTGTATGTAATTACATAGGTTTTGACATAATACCTGAATCTGGTTTCAATCTTGGGTCTTCGATAAGAAAGAATGTGCTCTCTGCTTGTTTTCAAAACTCTGATCTTCAACTGATAATATTGTGTATATTTTCATAGGTTTGTGTAAAACATTACGACTTTGTTTATTTTGATAACCCAATTTACGTGATGGTATAGTCGGATGCTAGGGTTTTTATTTTATTAGTTTAATAGCAAGTAATGCTCTTCCTGTATAAAGATTCTCGACAAGAGTTATAGATCAATCCTTTTATTTACCTGCGATTCCATTATTACGGTAGTATGGATATTACTTCTTGAAAGACGACCACCCAATATTGACTTGTTTATCATGGTTGAAGTTTTAATGTTTAGTTTAACTCGTAAAAGAATAGAGATATACCTAATGCTAATCTTGGAAAATTAGTAACTTCGAATCTTCTATTTTGACTGTAACTTTCAAATAAAATATAATATATTGAATAAACCCTACATGGGTTTCGATGCTTGACTGTGAAACAAAACCCTAGGTTATTATGATAATAACCTAACATATGCATAAGCAAAAAAAATTGTAAATCGAACAATAATAGAGAAATACACCAATCTTAATATTATTTCAACATTCAGATATAAAATATCATTAAAAGTAAAACTTTTCATATAACAAAGACTGTAATGGAAATAAGTCTGGTTTAAGAAAGGAGCATATCTGGAAATCGTAGTTTTAGCAGTCACACACCACCCTTCCACTAAAACTTGTTAGCAATTTAACTTGCTTACTTTCACCTCCTTTCCCAGAGTCTTGGGTTTAAAGTAGTTCCTCTGTAGCCTCAAGTTTCCACAAGTACTAGAGAGAATAAGTTATCCCAGAACCTAGCATTCTCTTATGCTTCACTAATAGTTCTGATACAGAGCCTAACATATGTATGATGTTCATTGGAATCTCTGTCTTATCTTAGGAATTCATTATAGAGCCTTCACTCATGGCGATCTCTGGCATCTCTGTTTAGAATTCTTTTTCCTCATAATAATGCTCTCTTTTTCTTTCCTAGGACTTTTATATAAAATTAACTAATTCCCTTGAATACTGGCCACTTGTCTCCATAGAGAATGCTGTAGGTTTGATAACTGTTTTTAAACCTTTTCTGTCAATTTATTTTGCAAGTGTTAAAACTTCTAATTCCCAATTATATATATAAAATTTAATTTACTTGTTTCTTTAAAAGTAAATAACAAATACAAATACCAAAAGTAATTAGAGGGTATTACAGCTAGCTTAGTAACATATATTGTGAATGGATATGTATATGAATTCAAGTGCTACTTCAAATGCTATATGTATCCTCATCCCTCTCGCTAACCGATCGCCAGCGGTAAGTCACCTTATCGTTCGATTATTATGTAATCAAATCATTTTATGACTTTAGATTATGTTTATGTTCTTTATTTTGTGTAAGGAAATGCTTTTATATATTGTGAATGTATATGTATATGAATTCAAGTGCTAATTCAAATGTATATGTATACTCATCCCTCCTACTAACCAATCGCTAGCAGTAAGTTGCCCCTGCATTTGATTATTATGAAGCAATTGTCATTTAGATTACAGGCATAAACCCCTTACAATACTTTTATTTACATGGCACACATAAGCAACTTTTGTGAACTTAAACTTTCACACCATCTAAATCCAGCCTTACAGCCTTGAAGACAGGGAATATGCAGGTTTGCTGCTAACCCTTGTTATCAAATTGTTTTTTATCAATCTTTTGTAAAATGTAGTTACTAGACATTCATAACTAGGCATAAATAATACATTGTTATAAGTTTCAAATGTTTTATAATTATTTTATTTTTTACATTTATACTTATATACAATTATTAATTAAATTATTTCTAAAATATAGATATAAGCAACTTTGGTAGTAATTTCAATTGTTCATAATATACCTTAAAAAAAACACACACATGATTTTGGCATACTAAGCTATTGAGATCATAAAACCTATTGATCTATAATATTATTTAAGCTTAATGGATTCTAAATTTCAACTTTTATTATGTTTAGTTATTATTCAATGCCCAAGTGGAATATTAATGTATTTTAAAGTTTTAACTAAGATTTTTTTCAAACAATTCTCAGTTATTTATTAAGGTTTAAAAAAAGGGTGTACAAAGATCATTAATAAAGATGACCTTACATTTAGACGAGAGGCATAGATGAGATAATATACGAGTACATAGAACATAACATGAAGTCCATTAAATATTTCCATATTCATACATATATACATAAAACCACAAAAAATAAAGCCCATATAATCTTTGCATATTCATACATATATACATAAAACCACAAAAAATAAACAACAAGTTCTCTAAGGGATTATAAGCTTGGAGCCAATGGATGTAGCTTGGGTGGTTGGGAGGAATGAATATTACCCTCCCCACCCAGGTTCTACTCTTGTAAGTGACATGATGCTCTTGTGGAGCCCTTTGTAATAAATGCTGTGAATGATGAGCTGACCATACCTTGATTCGGTTTGAATATCAGGTATTGGAATTTTCTGTGGAGTAGCCCTCTAACAAATGGTGAACCACATTTTAGAAGCTTGGAGCCAAAACTAAAAAGAGAGACGTTCAACTATTATATAAAGGCCCTGAAATTACAAACAAGAAAAACTACCTTAACTCCATCTAAGCATTTCCACCTGTGCCAAGACCCGCTCTCAAGTAGAAGATCCTTCTTCGAAAGAAGGTCCACATCTTGATTCAAGTTGCGAAGGATCTGTTGAATAGAAGAAAAACAAAAGAATTCGATAAGCCTGATAATACCATCATATATTGGAACCAGAAGGAGATTGTTGGGGCGCTTTCTATAGATGAATCTAAACTTTTACCCTAGAAACATGAAACATGATGGAGTTTATAGAAACATCAACATGATGGAGGAAAACATAAACTTTTACCCTAATCACTTTTATGGTGTTATTCAAATCAAAAAAAGGTTTTTGAACTTTAATTAATCATTCTTTGAAAACAATTAGTCTAATTGAGCTTATGGTGAAAATCAACCTAAAATATTTTTAGATATGAACTTCCTCTAAGTTGTTCTTCTCATACACAAAAATAAGGCACACATTTTTCCAATACTAACCTCTAAGAATTTAAAGTTGTTTACAGATCTTAGGGTATCTTTATCAAAAGAGAAATGGCATCTTATGAAGGGTGATAGCTCACAACTTTATTGGTTGTGATTTGTATGCACAATTTTGTTAATGTATACTTGTTGATACAAATCATTGTTTTTCCTACTTTTGACATTAACCTTTGTAAATCATTAATAATGATAGAATAACAATGTTTCTTAGGAATTATAAAAGCTTCATTGGTGCTAAAGTTTTAAATGGATCCATATATATATATATATTTTACAGCAATGATTATGATATATTAATAAACTAGTGTAACCACCGAAACAGAACCAGATTACAAAAAGCCCTTGAGGTAGCGGCAGAAGTAGCTCAGAGTCTCAACATATGCCCTTATGGAAGTGCCGACATAGGTTTCAAGTTCTATATACGCCCTTATGGAAGTGGCAAAAAGGAAAGCCAGACTAAAGAGCCCTTTGTAATATACCGATTTTAACAAGAAACAGTTACTTCAACAAACACAGGCAAAACTATTTTAACCAAGTCTATCCTATCCAAGTGTCCAGAAGGCAACATGATTATAAACATAGGAAAACTCAGCAAATAGAGTAAAGCAACACAAAAAATAGTCCATATCTCTCCATTGAACTTCCCATCAAAGCTGGACGAAGAACCTAGGTTGGGAGGAGTTTCGTGCTTGACAAGCTTCAGGGTGAGCTTGTCTACCTTGATTTCTAGTTCTGCAATCTGTCCAATAACCGCATTCTCAGACCTCTTCACCTTAAGGGTTATTTTCTTCCACAGATACGCCAAGTCCTTATCCACGTTTTCCAATCTCCGACCACCTTCGGTATCGATAGCATCAACTTGATCCTGCAACACATTGATATCTTGTTTCAGATCCCTGATAATCGCCACCACAGGCCTTGGAGCTGAGGATGCGCTGGAGGATGCAGAACTAGTTTCCATTCTGAGAATCAATATTTCCTTCCCGTTCACAATACAACAACAAAAATCCTGTATATGCTCATTTTTAACCTCGCAAACGAAGCCGATGGTGCCTCCTGCCCCTCCCCTCCACTGAATAAAATCATTACCACGTAGGGACACTGTGATCATCGCATCACCCATCGTGTGAGCCATCAATCAAGCCGAGAACTCACTAAAACCCCCCTGCTTCGACGAGACAACCAACATTTTCACACCAGGTGAGGGGACGTAGCCATGACTTGCATTTAAAGTGCATTTAAACTCCACTTTCATTCTATCTCGAGACCATGTGCCCACACGCCTTCACCTACCTTAGGAGCATGCAAACACGATTCAAGACCCTTGGAGGGGGCCCACGAGAGGAGAGGCCTCAAGGACATAGCCCCAGTCCTATGGGGGAATACAAATAGAGCCAGACCCATTGATTTTTAGCTCTCCAATGCTAAGAGAGGAACCCAAATTTGCTGCTTGGTCAGCTTCTTTGTTATTTTTTTGCAAGACATGATAGAACCTGATTTTACTGAATGAGAGGGAAAGTAACTTGATTTTTTGGATTATATGCTTGAGGTGCATTTGATTTGGAATAGAGTTCTTGGTCATTGCTTGTATAATTATTCTTGAGTCTCCAAGAACAGTGAGCTTGGTGATACCTTGGTTCTTGGCAATCCAGAGTCCCTTCCAGAGCGCCAGGGCCTCGGCCATGTTGTTAGTTTCTGAGCCTAGAACCCAAGCGAAATAGGTTTGCAAGAGTCCTTCCAGAGTGATAATAACTTCGCCCCCCCCCCCCCTGCCACCCCANTCTTAGCCAAGAGTTGAGCTCCATTTCCTCCATCCTAATTTCCCACGGGTTCCCCTCCTTGATCCTTGGGATTGCCAAGGGGAGGTTAGGGGCCAAACTATGCAGATAGCCTTCATTGTTAGGGGGAATGGAGCAGGGATCGTTCCAAAGCTGGGAGAGACAATCACCCAACAGTCCATGAACTTTTGAAGCAACCTGATCGGATTTCACCTTTTTCCCTCTGAAGATTCGAGTATTTCTTTCCAACCAAATCTTCCAAATAATGACCTTTGGCAACGCCATCCAACATGATTTGGTTCTCTTAGATTTGAGACTGAAGGGAGCTTTGGAGGCCCAGTTAAGCAACAGGGTTGAAAGGCTACCCGAGTGGAGCTCAGTCTTCTTGGGAAGGGATTCTTTCCAGAAATCTCTAGCATATTGACAGGAGATGAGAATATGCTTAGCATTTTCTTCATTGTTGAGGCAGAAGGGACATCTCGTTGGGCCTTCCCAGCTTTTTTCTTTAGATTATCCCCCATTAGAATTTTGTTGTGGACAACCGTCCATGTGAAGAAGTCTATTTTAGGGAGGCTTTTGACAGCCCAAATACTTTCCCAGATGGCGGGATTCTCATTATTCCCGGTGTACGAGAGCATCTTGTATCCTGCTGAGGTAGAATAATTACCAGACCTGTTCCCCCAACCTCTTGAATCTTTAGTTGTACTGGATTCAGGGGATTTCCCTTTTAAGTTTCTAAGGAACTTCTCCTTAACACTTTCCAGATGAGTTGGGAAAGGGATTTCCCATATCTTCTAGGAGCCATCTGGACTCCATTCTGAAATGTCCGAGATGGTATTCAAGTTCCTTCTTTGCATGTGTTCATTGAGATTCCCCATACCCTAAAGTTGGGCCAGCGGGGGATCGCCCATGATCGAGTCCTCCCATATCTTAATATGTTTTCCATTGCCAGGAATCCACGTGATCTTAACAAAGAAGAAGGGAAGAGATTTCAGAAAAATAGGGAGAATGTCAGAGCCCTTTCTTGCACTAGTGGAGTTGTCCAAGCATCTTAGGCGACTATTGGAAAAATATTTTTTCCAAAGGGCCGCTTTGCACCACGTCAACTTACCAGAGATTACATTCCAGAGAAATTTGGCTCCGAGCGCTATATTTTGCAAATCAAACTACCTGATTTGCAGTCTGCCTTGCATCAAGGGCTTGACCACTTTTTCCCAACTAACCAGGGCGAGTTTCTTTCCATTTTGCTTCCCACCTTTCCAGAGGAAGTTTTTAAGTAAAGATTCAATACTATCTAGGACACCTTTTGGAGCAAGCAGAATGGAGCACTGATATATGGGGATACTAGATAAGACTGCTTTTATAAGAACTACCTTCCCAGCTGGATTCAACCAATTTGCTCCCCAAGTACATATCTTACTTTTAATTTTATCAATTATAGGCAGCCAGGAAGAGGATTTTGGGGTGTCCTTGGAGATATTTGAAATCATCCCACTGGGTTTTACCATTGATGCCTAGGATTCTGCTAATATCCACCATTTCTCTAGGGTTGCAGTTCTAGCTGAGGATTTGACTTTTGTTGTAGTTGATGAGACTACCTGAAGCTTCTTGATATAAGTCTAGTTCTCTTTTAAAAATCCTGGACAAGATCACACTCACTCCCCCAGGAGGATAGTATCATCGATAAACTAGGCGTGGTTCACATCTTTGACACCTCGTGCAATGTGAAGCCCAAGCAACTCATTATCTTGCTGACAGAGGTTGAGCTGAAAGCTAAGCACAGAGGCTTGAATAACATAGAGCAGGGGAGAGAGTGGGCAACCTTTACGAAGTCCCCTAGAATTCTGAAAGAAATTTGCTGCACGCCTGTTCACCAAGGGGGAAATCCAAGGGGATTTGATACAGGCTTGGATCCAACTAATGAAAGCTAGATCGAAGCTAAATTGATGCATAAACTGGAACAGAAAATTGTGTATAACTCTATCAAAGGAATTTGCTAAGTCAAGTTTTATAACCATACCTTTTTCCTGATCCTTGGTGCTTGAGTGAATTGCTTCCTGGACCAGAATTATATTATCAGCGATCTATCTCCCTTTAACTAAGCCTCCTTGATTGTCTGGAATGATGGAAGGAAGCACCTCTTTGATCCTATTGGCTATTACCTTGGTAATGATTTTGTATCCAATATTGCGTAGAGATATAGGCATGAATCTATCAAAAGAAGTAGCTCCTTTTTCTTTGGGGATGAGGGCGAGGAAGGCCGAGTTAGTGCTCCCTCCAATTTTTGCACAGGACTGAGACTTGCAGAACATTTTAACCAGATCATGTTTGATAATTTTCCAGCATACTTTTAGAAATCTGGTGGTGAATCCATCTGGCCCCGACGCTTTGTCGGGTTCCATAGCCACCAGGGCCTGCTTCACTTCTTTCTTTGAGACCGGTGCACTGAGCTTTCTATTAGAGGAGCGACGGATCAAAAGGGGAACTGAGTCGAGAATGGGAGATCCAAGGAGGGGGGGGGGAGAGAGCCCTCTTCAGAATATACCTTTTCGAAATGGTCATGAGCTACCTTTGTTATTTCTTTGAACTCCTGGACTGATTGTCCCTAAATCTGGATTTCTTCAACAGCTTTGAAGTTTTTCCGACCTTCCGCTTGCTTATGGAAGAAGGTGGAATTTTGATCTCCCGATTTGAGCCAAAGACATCTAGATTTTTATGTCTGAGCTTTTCTTCCTCGTTCCTACACGCAGCTTGAAGGACACGATGAATATTGGATTCTTTTTCAAGGTTGGGGTAACCCATCGACTATTCTTCTTGCAATATTTGATGATTTTCCAAGTTTTGCTGGGCTTCAAGTATGTGGGCAGAGGGGGAATTTAAAGTCTTAGCCCAAGCCTTGATAGCTCTTTTAAGTCTTCTTAGCTTCTCTTCCCAGACAAAGAAGGGGGATTTAGATACTAGATAATCCCAAACTGAGTTGATAGGATCCATAAACCCATCTTGGCTAATCCAGTAGGGCCTGAATCTGAAGGGGATGGGACCTAAGTTTTTTTATTTAGTTAGATCCAACAAGATCGGCTTATGATCTGACATGATGAAAGGTAAGATGAGAGAATCCGATCTGAATCCAAGAACAACATAGGATTGTTGTACTAAAAACCTGTCGAGCCTGGCCGCAATATGACTTGGTCCAATTCTTCTGTTGGACCAAGTGAAATTTCCCCGATTCGACTTTATGTCTTCAAGATCCCAATCCCTCATGACATCTTCCACTGTTTCTCTTAAGGGGTCTCTAACTAAAGAGCCACCTTTTTTTTCTTTGGCATTAAGAGTGATATTAAGATCCCCTACTAGTATGATGTTTTCTGGATTTTGAGAAGAGAGAATCTCTTGAATACTTTGCCAGCAGTCTCTTTTTTTCGTACTAAAAAAGGAACATAGATATTGAGAATGCTTACTTGGACGCCTGTTTCTTTGTGAAGAAGAATGGACATGATCCAATGAGTATGCGAAAAGGATTGGATTAAATCAAAGGCCTCTTTTTTCCATAAAGTTCCTATACCACCAGAAGCACCTCGGGCGCTTTTAGCCAGACCCTCACCATTCTTCCAGAATAGGTGAGCTGATTGGAGGAAGCTATCTTCCTCCATTTTTGTCTCCTGGATCAACAATATATCAGGATTGGAAATACGAATAAGAGCCCTCATTGAGTCTAAATTTTTTTTTCTTCCTAATCCTCTACAGTTCCAGGAGACAAGCTTCATTACTTACTTTTTGGGGTTTTGGCCACCCCTTTGGGCTGCCCTTTTTGCCTTGTGAACCTGGAGTTTATCATGGTTTTGAAGAGTGACTTGCGGTCCCATAAGCTTATCTTTGTAGGTGGCTTATTCCCTTTGCTCCTTGTCTGTCTTCCTTCCTTACTTGGCTTTTCTTTTGATAGGGGAGGGTTGCGACTGTCCTATTTCTCCTTCTTCTTCCTCCAAGGTCTCTTCATCTAAAGACTAGTTCGTTGATTCTGGAAGGCTGTTTTCTTCTTGGATTTTTCCTTTTTTTGATGGGTTTACAATTTCTGGGATTGGGTTTGGGGGGATCCCATCCTCCCGATTTGGAACCTCCTCGTTTCTAGTTTCTGGAGCTTTGGATACTAGGGTCTCCGAGCTGGTTCCTTGATTGAAGCTAGGGATACTGGGGGCATCTTCAGTCCTGGGATGGCCCGGGATTATCTTAATTTTTTTATGGGCCTGTCTTGAGCTAGATTTTGTTCATTTTTCCTGGATCCATCCTTCTTCTTGGTCTCTTTCTAGATCAATAGGCTTCTTAGGGCAGCTTTTTTGGAAGTGTCCATACTCATGACAATGACGACGTTTAATGACAGCTGTTCATAGTCAAGTCTTTGGTAGTGTTGCCATTCTCTAATTGCTAATTTGATAGCTTCAAGAAGCCGTGCTTCCAGATCTACTTCTACATAGATTCTGGCACAAGAATAGTTCTCTTTTGGGTGAGCTTTGTCAATATACTTACCGAGCTTGTTTCCAATGGCTTGCAAGGAAGATGAAGTCCAACAGTGGATCAGAAGGTTGGGGAGACAGACCCAGATCGGAACAACCTTGGGGACATCTACTACAGGATCAAAGTCTGGATTCCATCTATTCAGATATAAGCCTTGGGGTCCCATGAAGTACGACCCACTTCGAAAGATCATATCTCGATCTTCTTTGGAAATAAATTCAAAGAGGAAGAAACCTCTGCCTACTGCATAGCAAGTAACGCTATTGGAGATCAAGGGTATCCAGTTTTTTGAATCTAGTTGTCCATGGTATTAGGTGAGGGCCAAAGCCTTGTAAACTAGCCAACCAAAGCCCGATCTGCCAAAGAAACTGCCACATGCATCGGGTCATGTGGGGGGGAGATCAATGATTGGGACTTCATTGATTTTCTTCACAATTTTGGGGATCGGAAGAGCCTGGTCGGTCTTGGATTTGCCAGAGATCAGAGATCTAAAAGCCTTAATCTCATCACATAGGCCCATGGGGGACCCAACTCTACCATCAGGCATGATGGCTTAGCCAGCATGGCCACCTCCCAGAGGCGCAGGGGGCAGAGTCTTGCCAAAACATGTCGGTACAGAACCCTAGCACGCACGAGCCTCTCTCAGCAAAAAACAACAACTTGTTAATTATGATTTGCTATTGTTGCTATGGTTCAAAATTTTAAATGGATCCATATTATATGTTGTTTACTCTCTCTTTTTTTTCTAAGAAAAAAGCACAACTTTATATTAATAAAACCATATAGTTCATCGACCTCTTGGTCATACATTTCACAAAAAAAAATGTACTGATATGCCTGAAAGGCCTATAATGCTAATGTAACTATCAAAACACATATAATAACTCTTAATATCCTCTAACATCACAAAGACATAACCATATAAAATGATCCTAGAATCTAGAGCGCCCCAAAGACATCAAGGACCCCTCAAATCACTCCCATTTGTCAATAAATCCTTCTGGCAAGAGAAGGCGTTTCTTAGAGAGAAATCCATCCTTTGAATTGTTCTCCTAGAAAATATGTTGGAAAAAGAGCCGATGAAAGAGTGGCATGACCTTGTCAATGTCCTCATAATAAGGAAGAATAAAAATATCCCAAGGTGGCTTGCTCAGCTTGAGATAATCAATTACTAGTTTGGAATCATCGAAAATCTGAAGATGTTACACCCCATAAGAGAGAGAGAGCCTCAGAAGGATATGAAAAGTAGTAAATTCAGCAATGTTGTTTGACACATCACCCAAATCGGCAGCATATTGGATGGAGAAAGTGTTGGAAAGATGGAGAATCCCTCTGGCTCCTCCGACCCGAGGCCTACCTTGTGAAGTGCCATCCACAAATGCCCATGTGAATGAAACATCCACAAGAGGAGTAGTAATGGATCACACAAGTTTATTAGTGACTGGTTGAGTATAAGCTTTAAAGATGCCAAAACAACGACCTGCAAAAACTTGAGATGGTATATAGATTCCATCGAAAATCACCTTGTTCCTGGCAAGCCAGATTCCCCAAGCAGGAAAAGCAGGTAGGGCTGCATAAATAGGAAAAAAAATGCTGCAGGTCCAAGTCAGCCATGCATTATTAATGTTGTTATCACTCTAGAAAAGTAGGGAATCAACAAGAGAAGAAAGGTGACTCTAAACTTCACGGGAAAAATGGAAGAATATGAAAAGATGGTCAATGGACTCAACATTTAGCTCACATAATGGGAAGCTACTAGGCCCGATGATGTATCTATGGACCAATGTATCCAAAACCAGATCTTTACCATCCAATTCAAGCCAGAAAAATATCTGAATTTTGAGTGGGTTGTTGAATTTCCATATGTTGAGACACCACCTGGCAGGTGCAGGAGCGACTTCCTCCTCTCTGATCGCCATATATCCCAATTTAGGAGTGTATGCACTGCCTTGAGCATTTTTAATCCATTTGAGGGTATTCGGATTGTTGTTTAAATAAACCAGTCTGTTCTGCATTATCATAATATAACGGTCCCAAATAAGAGTCTTGTCCTCTATTTACTCTCTTGAAATGCAATTAGGCTATTCATGTTATATTGTATTTACTCTTTTGATATGCAATTTAGTTATCCTCGAAGTAAGGTCCATGAACTAGGTTATCTATATTATACCATCTTTGCTCTTTTAAAATGCACATATAATTTGATTATCTCTAAACTAAATAGCACCCACAATGTAAATATGCTATGCATATTATATTGCCTTCATTATATTGAAATGTAATTTAGTGATCCCTAAACTCTACTAGGCAACGCTTATTTATTTTTTATGAATAAATATGTCATAATTATATGCTACACTCTTCACTTCTCATGGTATTTAAAATGTACTTCTGCACATTACAAAATTAAAATTTAAAATATTATTATTTCTTATTATTTATGTAGTTTTATTAAAAATATTAAATTGAAAAATAAATATTTATTATTATTTTAATATAACCTTTTGAGATTTCATTTATTTTAAACTATGTATTACTACATATTGAATTTCCATATTAATGTTTTTATTTTATATCTAAACCATTTTATAAAAAAATAATAATATATATTTATTTATATATATTATTTTTTAAATAAGCAAATACCTTTCGTCGCCTTCTAAAATATTTACAAACAGAGTAGTTAAAATGAGCCCTCCCTACATAGTGAAAACAGGCTCACAGTTTCAAAAAATTAAAGTATGCCTCTAAACGATACAAGGATGAACCATTTAGTCTGAGAATTCTTTAATACATAACGCTTGCAGGTATTCATAAGAAAATAAAAAGAAAGCCATAACAGAAAATAAACTTAGCCAATCAGGCTTGATATCAGAGTCCGCAAGGGCCGAGTGCATGGAGTCAACCAGCTTGATTCCTAGATGACCTGCAATCTGATGCATGTGGCAGGAGAGCTCATATAACTTAAGGAGAATTGCCTCATGCGCTTCCCCTCTTTCCATCAGGGTGCGACCGAGAACATATTTTTGTTGCAAATAATAGTCCATTGTTTTCAAATGGAGGGGGGTCCAACCTCTTGAATAGCTCGGGTCAGGGACAAGGGCTTCAAATTCATTTTTCGCCTTCTGGTCAGTGATGCATCCTCTAGTGAGCTGGGCCTCACTTTCTGTTTCTTCAATATCCTCTTTTACAGGCTCAGGAATCAAATTTCGAAAAAGACTGGCCGAATACACTATGCTTCATATGGCTTTGTTAGGGGGAGTAGAGGAGCAAGACGGGGGATTGCAAGTGCACTTAATCAGAGGCATGGTAGTGGGAGCAGAGTGGAGCCAGTTTAGGGACAGAGGGGCCAGAAAAGGAGGTTGAAGTGAGATAGGAGATCAGAGTTCAGAGATGGGCATACAGTCGTGAAACAAAAGAAAATCCACTCAGGCTTTAAACAACTGTAAGGAAATATAAACATGAAGGTAACCAAATAATAAAATCAAGCCACAAGTAGACCGATGCTTACTAGACGGGTCAAGAGCTCTATAGAGTGAAAGAATTCGCCACCAAATCGTTCACAGAGTGAACATAGAACCTCCAGAATCAAATTCAGCCTTGGGAAGAGCAGATCCAAACTCACTGTACTTGCGTAGGGTGGCTCACTGAACCACAACTATTTGCAAAAAAACCCACGGATAACAAGAACCCAAATCACAGGTAACAAAATTTCTTGCAGACCAAGTCCACAGACTTCCAGACTCCACCGGGAGATCAGAATGAGACCATCGACCCAACCTACCACCCTTCGATAAATGTCAGAGGCCAAATGAAAACCATCTTGTGCACTTCATGCAGTAACCCATGGCTTTTATAGTCAGATTCAACCTACGGCTATCCCGTGAGCTGATGAGTAGCCTCCTCCACCCGCTATCATATGCATTCAAAATCATAATGGAACCGACTGTAAGTTTAATGATGCATACCATCGTCTTTGGATTCATTCTCTTCACTCGTCTTCAAAACATCCGGTCGCACTCAAGTGTGCGTACTGCGAACCTCCAAAACGACCATTGCAAAAAGAGTTGTATTATCCACCTTCAAAGGTGATGAGGTGTTAGCACAGGGGACATGCAAGTCTAGCGCGTGCCACTCATGCCCCCTCCCATTCACCTCAATGTTCACCCAACTTGGGGGACAATACATTATATATTGAAATTTCATACTCATGTCATAATTTCATACCTCAATCACTTTATAAAAAATATGTCATATATGTTATATATTTGACTCTCACATTAATTTCATAATTTCATACCTCAAAAAAATTATATGTTATAATTTTTTTTATGTGCTATATACTATATATTGAACTTTCATTACAAAATTATGTTATTATGTCCCCGACGGGGGACATATATATATATATATGGGTCAGTTGTATTAGTTTTCATTTTAATTTTTAAAACAAACATTTGTATTTACAATGTTTATATATTTTTATTATTATTATTTTTTTAAATTGTCATTTTGTCATTTGGCTATTGGCCAGAAGCTGTCGACCTCACCATCTCGAGAATCCGCTTCATGCGTAGGTGGCGGGGTTCATGTCAGCAACATTAACTTAGTTTTTTCGTTGATCGTGCTTGTTATTATTATTAACATTTAACCGCCCATGCCATTATGCCGTATAGTGATTTGGTGTTTATTGCGAATCAGACTGGACAGGGTGGCAGTGTAGTGCAAAGCATACATTCCTTGCAAATTTAAAACATGATCAAAGCAACTGGACAGGGCGGCAGTGTAGTGCGAACCATACATTTATTGAACTGTCATTCAAATTCACGGTACCTTTAATAACTCACCGAACCATACATTCATTCATCTTTGAAGCACCACTCTCCAATTATTATTTTAAACAGGCAAACATAGAATACAGAGCTGCAAAATTTGCCATCAATGGCAGCGGAGCATCAAAATTCATGGTCGACTAGTCTCATCTTAGTGTCTTTTTGCTTAATCTCAAGGTCAGAGGTGGTTCAAGGTCAAGGCACACCATAGTTTCCTGCATTAATTGTGTTAGGAGACTCTACTCTTGATGCTGGAAACAACAATAACATCAATACATTGACGAAGCCCAGCTTCCTGCCTTACCACAGATATTTTCCTGGTGGGATACCTGCGGGACGCTTCTCTAATGGAAAGCTTAATTTAGATTTCTTGGGTATAATCTCTAAATACTCAACGTTTATATTTATATATACATTCCAAGGATTAATAATTTTTCTTAGTCTCATTTTTGTATATTTTGAGCTACAGCTTCGACCTTGGGTATAAAAAAAACAATCCCTGCATACCTCAAACCACAACTGACGTTAGACGATTAAATCACTGGAGTCACATTTGCCTCGGCCGGCTCTGGCCACGACAACGCTACTTCAAAGAGTGGAGTAAGTAAAAATCCATGGCCAGTTTAGGCGTTCATGGGCATTGTACTTACTTGGTTGGTTTCCTGTACTGAAAGTGATGGCATTTTACATGTTTTTGCAGAATGTAATAAGTTATGAGCAACAAATACAATATCTGCATGAATACCAGTCACGATTATGAGGTATGGTAGGACCGCAAGAAGCTTCTAGAATTATTAGCAAGTCCCTGTATTACATTGGTACATGGTGGTGCAAAGTATAGGGCCACTGGGCGAGGTTTTGTGGTGCGGCATGAGAAATATGCAGAGAATTATAGGCTTTATTCAAGGAGCCACTTTATTAAGGGACTGGAGCTGATGATGCTTCTCTTTGTCTATAACATCTATTGCTCCCCAACAAAAGATTTTGTTTCTTACCTATTAACCACACTTTCCATGTGGTTTTTGGTGGTGGCAAGACTCCCAATTGCTTCGCGCCTTACCTGGAAGGTAAATTAAGTACTCGTTGTTACAACAGATTTTACCACACATGGTGGATCACACCTTTATGGCATTCCCTGTCCCTTTGCAGACTCTTTAGACACCACGGACCATTTTTGTACCTTTGATGTTTCCAAGATCATCCCTAAAAACATGCAATAATTTTCATACGCGACTTTTAATCCCTTTCTCGCTTATATACGTGGATTTGACCCTTAAACCCATGTACATCGGGATGTGTGCAAAAGGCCAAATGATTTTGGAGTTTTCCTTGATGTGGATCCAAATCACTTGTCTCTTAGCCTTCCATATGCCTTGAGATCGCCCGGATTTGACCTTCCATTACCCCATTGAAGAGCTATATAAGGAACCCTTTGGATACATTGAAGGCAGAGTAATTGAAGAGCAAGAAAACTATAGTCCATTGTTTCCAGAGCTTATACTTGAGTCTGCATCACTTTGTCCCTTGGAGCACTTTGTGTTCTTCCCAAGCTTACCTTTTGCTTGTGAGCTTGCTACCGAGAGATGGAGGAATGAAGTGGTGGAGGCCCAAGTGGGGGACTCAGTTTCTCCGATTCGCAGACGTGCCGACAGAGGTTGTCACTATTGTAATATCTATTTTATTTCAATAGAAATATCTTTTCCTATCCAATAATGTGTATTTAAATGAGTATTTTATCCATGGATGCTTTTAAATGCTTATATGTTATTGATTATATATGCTAGAGTAGGTCTAACACAATTATACATAGCATGCTTGTCTTGTTTACTAAATGTTGAGGATGCAAATTGCTAATACAAGAGAGAGTGGAAAAGCTCAATGGGGATCTACATCAACCGTCTGGAATAAGGTACGAATTGAGATCCTTTAGTGTTAGATGTTTGGTTTCTCTTGCATATAGGGAAGGATTGATTTCTGGAGTTAATCTGTCTGTTGTGGTACCCCAAGCCATAGGAATTTATCTCCGTAACATAATAATTTCTTTCCAACTATAACCCTTGTCCTTTAACCATTGCAAGTAGGGAGATGCCACGTTAAATTGGGGCTTACCCGTTTTGGCCATGAAGACAACCAACATTGGAGAGGATTATTCCAAGCCTGAAGACAAACTGTAACCTACAAGCGAGACCGAAGACTTTAATTAGAAGCTATATTTTCTAATACCAAAACTGTAACTTGAATTTTATAATAATAATATGGTAAAATATTTACCTGAAGGCGAAGAAATATGGAGCCGAGGAAGAATCAAACCAGCACGATGAACAATACCTTGAAGAACAAACCCTCATGCTAACCTGTGACAGAGGCAGCGGGGTTCACATTCCAAACTTACACCAACGATGGAGCAGGTTAAAAGCTATGGCAAGGGCAATGTTAAGAACCAACACTCTAAACTACTGAGAGAGTGAAACCACTCCCACAGCGATGCAATGCTTGCAGAAGGAAACCAAGATACGAGCTATGTATCACTCAACTCTTATACAAGAGTTGCAGCACTTCACTACACCCAAAACGGAGCTGTAAAACGTAAACAATGAGCCTCTCATGGCCGCAAAGAAGCCAGACAGTGCAGAGCCAAACCCTCATAGAAGAATGAAGAATATAGGGTTATTTTGCAAGCTTTTAAATCGTTCATTGCATGGTTGAGGCTTCTCCATGTGCCCACTGAAATTTTTAGTCAAGCTGTGGGTCGAACCATATAGTTCCTGCATTGTCGGGCAAAAAAATTATTATTGCCAATCATACATTGTTTTAACACTAATGATAAGGTTTGATAACATATCATTGCATGTCGGATAACATTGAAATCAACCTAAGGTATAATCATATATTTTATACAACCAATATTATATTTTGGTATAAAGTCAATTCGTTGTATGTGCCTTTCGATAACACTACAATCAATCTATTGTTAAGACATAATTATAAATAATTATCATTTGCATTGAGTAATGCTAAGTTCAATCATTGGTAAACGGATATAAGTGGAGATCATTATTGAAGTTTATGCCTTTGACTTATAGTCAATAGTACTCCTAATGATTCTTCTCACAAACCCTATTTTAAAGGAGTAATGCTATGTTTACATTAGTGATTATGCAAAATCAAAGTTGGTAAGGTTAATATCTTAGGTTCAACTTTTTGTAAATAAGAGTTAGGTAGTATTTTCTATACAAGAACTACTTTTACATTTGCATAAGGTTGACAGTGTCATAGATGGGAGACTTCTTGGAAGTAGTGATCTTTTGGTTTCCATAAAGAACCAATTTCTTATAATCAAACCAATGTTAGATTAGACTTGGTAAATAAAATATAGTAAGACTATCCAGGGTTAAAGATAGTATCACTTAGTAATATCAATAAATGATATGGTAATGTAATTTTTTGCTACAATACTTGTGTCATGATGAAACTTGGAAGATCGGAATCGTAACTTGATGACTATTGTGCAAATGAACATTTATAATTGTATACAATAATAGGCTAATAATTCTTCTCTACTAGAGTAGAATTAAGTGTGGAGCTAAGTAATCTATTGTAAGCTTTTCCTTTGAAGGCGTTAGATTGATATTCATGGTTATAAAGCAACATTCTAGATACTAGACATAGCAATAACAGTAAATACTTGTTTCAGTAAAAGTGTCTTTATATAAAATTATGAGCTCTATGCACATCAGTAAAACTTGTGAGGAACTTGGCTTAGAACTTTAAAGACATGCTGGTGAAAGACAATAGTATATCAAGGATAATAGTCTTTACTACTAAACTTAAAATACTATCATAGATGCAAAAACGACAAAGAAAGTTACTTTACCTCATAGTATCCTAGAACTCTATTAACCAATTTTTACTCTAGCATTTTATATATGCTAAAGAAGTACATCTGGATTTAACGCTTTAACAAACTCCTACTCGTTCAAAAATTTACCTATTGAACTTGTAAGATCCAGAAATGCAGCTAAGTTAGCAATTGCTAAGTAAGCCCCAGTTTAGAACATAACTTCTCACCTACTTGAAAAAATCATCAGTACAGCTAGAAGCAATTGAATGCAGGTCATATACATAACATATCAAAGTTAAAGTGGTATTAGTTTTTATGTGTTGAAGTTAATCACTACTTTTGTTAACTATTTCATTTTTCCACTGGCCGCTAGTAGTTATCAAACTGCGACTATAGACATTTTATGTTACATTAAAAATTTTAAATTTTTGTGAAAATTTGGGGTTTTGACATGTGGTATCAGAGCACAAGGTTCAAACACTAGGCCTTAATGAAGCTCAACTAGCTTATATGAAACAATGTATTTAATAATTTTGCTGATGTTGTTTTCTTTTAATATTATTCAACAGAGAAATTTGTTTATGAAGTTTAACAACAGGTATGGAAAGACTGGAGGAATATGCAGAAGATGAATCTCCCTTTACTGAACAAGAAAACTTACAAAGAGAACCTATACAAGAAGACATAACCACTAATTCCTCATAACTTTTACAAATAGTAAAAGAATTAAAATCTGAAATGGAATCTGTTAAAAAGGAAAATGAGAGGATTCTGAGAGCTCAGGAGGAGCTGGATCAGATCCTAACAGAAATATTTCATGCTGAGGGAAGGGGTAAAAGAGCTGATTTAGAATATATAAGTTACCAAAACAAATATAAAAAGACTAAACAGACTAAAAATGAAAGCAACTCATCTTCAGAAGTGTTTGGTGATCAACGTAATTTTCATTCCACTAGTGATAGTAGTGATGACAACCATTATACTAAAAAGAGAAAATATAAACCTTATGAGGAAATTTCTGGGGAGTTTAAAAATATTAAACCGCCAACATTCAATGGAGAAACTAAGAAGGGGGAGGAAGCAAAATCCTGGTTATCTGGATGAAGAAGTACTTCCAGATTTATAACTATTCTAACCAATTAAAGGCTAGAATGGATATCTACAATCTTTCAGGGAAAGCTGATATATGGTGGCAAGATTTAAAGAGAGTGAAGGGAATAAGAGAGAAGAACGTAAATTGGAGTACCTTCAAGAAGTACTTTAAAAATAAATTTCTATTTGAGTAGTACTATGAAGAGAGAGAAAAAGAATTCTATGAGCTTAAACTAGGAACAATGACTATGAAAGATTTGAATAGCAAGTTTTTAAGTCTGCTTAGGTATGTGCCATATCTTGTAGATGAAAAACCGAAGGTACAACGATTCCTCAGTTGTTTACCTTATCACATAAAGGATAGGATTGAGTATGACAATCCAAAAACTCTGGAAGAAGCTATGAGGAAAGCCAATTTCTATTATGAACAGAATCAGAAAAAGGAGAGCATGGCCAACTGGAAGGCCAAAAAGAATAATAATCATTATGATCAAAAGAAGAAAGAGTTTGTGCCCAACCAGAGTTTTAAAAATAATAAGGCCAGAAATTTTCCTAACAAGAATTTCCAAGGGAATAAGAATAATTCACCAAGCAATCAGAACAATCCAAAGGGTAAAGAGTCTGCTAATAATCCTGGTAATTACACAAAGAACTTTGAACACAAAGAACCCATAAAGTGCTGGGAGTGTAATGGTCCACATTATGCTTCAGTTTGTCCTAATAAAAAAAAGACTGTCAGTAATATCCATACCATACAGGAGGAAATGACTGTTGGAGATTTAGCGAGGACTATGCCCAGAATCAATGCAGCCTTGGAGAATCGACAAGCAGACTATCAAACTTCCATGGTGGAAGTAGAATGTACGATAAACCAAACCCCTATAGCTATTTTAATTGATCAAAGAGCTAGTCTAAGTTATATTTCACCTAAATTGGTAGAAAAATGTAAGCTGCCTGTTGAAAAATTTGAAAATTCTTGGTTGGTTTAGTTAGCCACTGGTGCAAAAAGGAAGGTAACTTGTTTTGTAAAGAAATGTGCAGTAGTTATGGATCAATTTGAAACTGTTGTAAAGATTAATGTACTACCTCTTGGTTCTTATGACATCTTAATTGGTATGGATTGGTTAGAACAACATAGGGTGATATTAAACTATTATGACAAAACCTTTACATGTATAAATAATGATGGAAAATCAATAAGTGTAAAGGGAATCTCTAGAAAAAAAACCATAAGGCAGATTTCTGCTCTGTAGATTAAGAGAGCTGTTAGGAAAGGTTGTAAGGCTTATGAAGTAACAATAACTAATGAGGAAAATTTAAATAATACAGATAAATTAAAATTGGAGGATATACCAGTTTTAAAAGAGTATGCAAATCTATTTCCGGAAGAAATTCTGGGACTACCTCCAAAAAGGGAACTGGATTTTACCATTGAGCTGGTACTTGGTGCAGTACCCAGCTCAAAGGCCCCTTATCGAATGAACATACTTGAACTTAATGAACTTAAATCACAATTAAAAGAATTTTTTGACAAGAAGTATATACGATCGAGTGTGTCTCCCTAGGGGGCACCTGTCATCTTCGCTAAGAAAAAGGATGGAACCATGCTACTTTGCATAGATTACCGTCAGTTGAATAAGATGACTATTGAAAATAGATACCCGTTGCCTTGCATAGATGATCTGTTTGATCAACTACGGGGAGCCACGGTGTTTTCGAAAATTGATTTAAGGTCTGGCTATCATCAAGTTAGGATTAAAGATGAAGACATCTTTAAAACAACTTTTAGGACTTGATATGGTCATTACAAGTTTGTCGTCACACCATTTAGGCTTACTAATGCCCCAGCTATTTAAAAATTGTTTTAGAAGAGTTACGAAATCATCAACTCTTTGCAAAGTTTAGTAAATGCGATTTCTTTAAGGATAAAATTCAGTACTTAGGTCATGTGGTGACTAAGGAAGGGATTTCGGTGGATCCAGAAAAGATAAAGGCGATTGAAGATTGGCTGGTTCCTAAAGATGTAACTGATGTTCGATCCTTCATGGGAATTACCGGTTATTACCGGAGGTTCATTGAAGTGTTTTCGAGAATCGCGAATCCGATAACTTCTTTGCAGAAGAAATGAAAGAAATTTGATTGGAACCAGAGATGTGAGGATAGTTTTAAAAAGTTAAAAACTTGATTAACCAACGCACCTATTCTAAGAATAGCTAACCCAAATAAAGATTTTGTAGTGTGTACTAACGCCTGCAATGATGGGTTAGGTGGAGTATTGACTGAAGAAGGGCATGTTATTGCTTATGAGTCTAGGAAATTAAAAATTCATGAAAAGAATTATGCAACTTATGATCTAGAATTAGCTGTTGTTACACATGCTCTAAAGATGTGGCGTCATCATCTAATTGGTAGAAAATTTATTCTAATGACTGATAATAAAGGACTAAAATATCTATTAGATCATCATAATCTAAATGCTAGACAAGGCAGGTGGCTGGCTTTTCTAAGTGAGTATGATTTCGAAATTCAACACATTAAAGGGAAAGAAAATAAAGTTGTTGATGCATTAAGTAGAAATGCAAGGCTGAACTTTACAACACTTATTAGCACTTATACAATAGATCTAGATGAACAACTTAAAGCAGGGTTAGAACAAGATGAAATTTACCAAAATTTACAAGCTAAAACGAAAGAAAATCCAACAGAAAGCTTAAGTAAAGGGTATAGTTTAAATGAAAAAGGATTTTTACTGTATAAAGACAGAATGTATGTACCTAATGTACCTAAAGTTAAGTTATTAATTTTAGATGAAATCCATAAAACTCCATACTCGGGCCATCCAGGTTATTAGAAGACTATAACTATGTTAAGAAAATAATATTTTTGGCCAAACATGAAGAATGAACTGGCATAATATATCGCTAGGTGTTTTGAATGTCAGCAGGTGAAAACTGAACATGAACACCGAGATGGATTACTTCAGCCATTGCCAATTCATAGCTGGAAATGGGAGATAATTAGTCTCGATTTTGTTACTGGACTGCCTAAAAATCAAAATTTAAATTATTCTATCATGATAGTGGTCGATAAATTAAGTAAAGAAGCCCACTTTATACCTGTTAAAACTACGTATAAAGCTGCAAACATAGTTGATATCTTTTTAAAGCAATTTTTTCGACTGCATGGGATATCGAAAGTTGTAATCTCAGATAGAGACCCTAAATTTACAGGTAACTTTTGGAAATATCTGTTTAAATGATTAAACACTACACTAAATTTTAGTACTTCGTTCCATCCTCAAACTGATGGACAAACTGAAAGAGTAAACCAAGTACTGGAAGACCTACAAAGAATGTATGTAAAAGACTTGCCAAGTAAATGGGAGGATTATTTACATCTGGTAGAATTTGCTTATAATAATAATTATCAAGTGTCAGCTAGATTTAGTCCTTTCGAAATCTTGTATGGAAGGAAATGTAATACAAGATGGATTACTGAACATCAACACCGAGATGGATTACTTCAGCCATTGCCAATTCATAGCTGGAAATGGGAGATAATTAGTCTCGATTTTGTTACTGGACTGCCTAAAAATCAAAATTTAAATTATTCTATCATGATAATGGTCGATAAATTAAGTAAAGCAGCCCACTTTATACCTGTTAAAACTACGTATAAAGCTGCAAACATAGTTGATATCTTTTTAAAGCAATTTTTTCGACTGCATGGGATATCGAAAGTTGTAATCTCAGATAGAGACCCTAAATTTACAGGTAACTTTTGGAAATATTTGTTTAAATGATTAAACACTACACTAAATTTTAGTACTTCGTTCCATCCTCAAACTGATGGACAAACTGAAAGAGTAAACCAAGTACTGGAAGACCTACTAAGAATGTATGTAAAAGACTTGCCAAGTAAATGGGAGGATTATTTACATCTGGTAGAATTTGCTTATAATAATAATTATCAAGTGTCATCCAGATTTAGTCCTTTCGAAATCTTGTATGGAAGGAAATGTAATACTCCTATCTCTTGGAGTAATTTGGTGGACAGATTGGTATTAGGTCCTGAACTATTGAAAGAAATGGAAGAAATTGTAAAGCATGTACAAGGTAATCTGAAAACTGTGCAAGATCTACAAAAGAGTCAAGCAGACCTTAAAAGAAATCCAAAAGAGTTTCAAGTAGGTGAACATGTGTTCATCAAGGTGAGACCCAAAAAAGCTCTCCGAGGTTGCGTAGTTGTGCAAAACTAGCACCTCATTACTGTGGTCCATTTGAAATATTGTCCAGGATTGGACATGTAGCTTATCAATTAGCATTACTACCGAATTTAACAGTTCATAATGTTTTTCACATTTCTGTATTAAAGAAATATGTTCATGATGCTACTCATGTTGTTAATTGGAATGATGTACAGGTGGAACCAGAAGGAGATTTTCTGGTGGAACCAGACTATATCCTCGGGCGGAGGGAGATCACACTTCGGAACCGCACCATTGGTCAGGTGAAGGTGCAATGGAAGTACCTTAGTCCAGAGGAATCCACCTGGGAATTGGAAAGTAATATGTGGGATGCATATCCAATTCTGTTCCAGGGGAATTCTGAGGACGAAGAATAAATAACATCGAGGACGATGTTATAATTTAAGGGGGCGTGTATGTCACATGCCCCAATTTTGCAAAAACAATTTTATATTATTGAGGAAAACATGTTAAATTTTATGCTAAGTTGTAATTGATGACTCAGTAGGGTCAAGGGTATTTAATGTAAATTTTGAATATTTTATTATAAATAAATAAATGAGGAGACAACAGCTTAGGAGAGCTATTAAAAGAGTATTTACTGGTCAAATTGGTGGAGGAGACTGGGTGGAGAGCAAACTGACATGTGGTAGCATCCTCAAACCACTTCCAAATGTTGCAAGTGGCAACCTCCCTACATTTGGGGTCATGATTCCCCAAGAAAGTGGAATCAGAGCAGGTGGCTCAATTAATGAAAACTGACCCAAAAGACCTAGGCAATCTTTATAAAAATTCCCATGGAAGAGAGCTGAGGTTGCTCATTCTAGAGGAGTGATCATTCAGGTTGAATGAATGTACTTCAGAGAAATTCAATGGAAGAGAAATCTGGAAAGTGTTTGAGGGGATAACTGCTGATTGATCTAGTTGCAGCTTTTAAGCTGAAGATCATACTGCTGAGAGTAGAGTGTTTTACTGAGATATTGAACTAGTCAGTTGACAACGGGTTCTACTGTTTGCATTCTCCACCAAGTTCTCAGCCAATAAGACCAGGAACAGGCTCGGGGGTCTTGAGGAAGCGTTGTTTGAGCGCTCTCCAGGAGATTGGTAGGGAGGAGTGGCCTCCTAAAGCTGTTGTCGTCTGTCCTCAACAGGTTCTATGTTATTTTATTTTACTATGTTAGTTAAATAAATCTTAGTTTGACTGATATATGAATGTTAAAGTTTAGTTTGTGGAATGTTAGAATTAGTATTCTTATTAGATTGTTAAAGAAATGAAGTTGATTTAGAAAAAAAAAATACTTCTTAAAAACAGGTTAAATAACATCAATACTCCTGTAATAATGAAATAGAAGAAACCAGTGCTCTTTTAATAGTTAATTTAAGAATACCTCTATACATGGGTTCTCTTCCAGTAAACCCTAGCTATTCTAACCTAACTGATAAATATAAATTTATAGATTTTACTTTACTATTGAGCTACAGTCTTCACAATAACCTTATTTATTTACAACAGAAATCTTTAACAGTAAATCTATTTCATTGACAGTGAAGAAGAACAACCTAATTTACAGTAATATCATTTACAAGACCAAGTATAAATAATAGAGTATTCGGAACATAAGTCATTTGAAAACCATGAGTATAGGAGAAACCTCCATACTTTAAGAAACAGAGCATGATATTACCAAGCCATAAGGCTGTAAATCCTTTTTACAGGTCAAGAAAAGCTGAATACAAGTCACGGCATATAAGCTGGAGCTACCCTGCAACATGCAAGGGTTTTAATAACAAAAACTAAGTAATAACTGAAACTAAGCATCTAAACATTGGAGGAACCGAAGCCGTGCTTCCTTTCCAACTGTAACCATTTTCCTTTAATCATTGCAAGCAGGGAGATGCCACGTTAAACTGAGGCTTACCCGTTTTGGCCATGAAGACAACCAGCATTGGAGAGGATTCTTCCAATCCTAAAGACAAACTGTAACCTACAAGCGAGACCGAAGACTTTAATTAGAAGCTATATTTTCTAATACTAAAACTGTAACTTGAATTTTATAATAATAGTATGGTAAAATATTTACCTGAAGGCAAAGAAATCTGGAGCCGAGGAGGAATCAAACTAGCACGACGAACAACACCTTGAAGAACAAACCCTCGTGCTAACTTGTGACAGAGGCACCGGGGTTCACATTCCAAACTTACACTAACGATGGAGCAGGTTAAAAGCTATGGCAAGGGAAATGTTAAGAACCAACACTCTAAACTACTGACAGAGTGAAACCACTCCCACAAAGATGCAATGCTTGCAGAAGGAAACCAACATACAAGCTATGTATAACTCAACTCTTATACAAGAGTTGCAACACTTCACTACACCCAAAATAGAGTTGTAAAACGTAAACAACGAGGCTCTCATGGCCGCAAAGAAGCCAGACAGTGCAGAGCCAAACTATCGTAGAAGAATGAAGAAGATAGGGTTATGTTGCAAGCTTTTAAATTGTTCAATGCATGGTGGAGGATTCTCCACGTGCCCACTAAAATTTTTAGTCAAGCTGTGGGTCGAACCATATAGTTCCTGCACTGTCGGGGAAAACAATATTATTGCCAATCATACATTGTTTTAACACTAATGATAAGGTTTGATAACATATCATTGTGTGTCGGATAACATTGAAATCAACCTACGGTATAATCATATATTTTATACAACCAATATTATATTTTGGTATAGAGTTAATTCATTGTATGTGCCTTTTGATAACACTATAATCAATCTATTGTTAAGGCATAATTATAAATAATTATCATTTGCATTGAGTAATGCTAAGTTCAATCATTGGTAAACGGATATAAGTGGAGATCATTATTGAAGTTTATGCCTTTGACTTATAGTCAATAGTACTCCTAATGATTCTTCTCACAAACCCTATTTTAAAGGAGTAATGCTATGTTTACATTAGTGATTATGCAAAGTCAAAGTTGGTAAGGTTAATATCTTAGGTTCAACTTTTTGTAAATAAGAGTTAGGTAGTATTTTCTATACAAGAACTACTTTTACATTTGCATAAGGTTGACAGTGTCATAGATGGGAGACTTCTTGGAAGTAGTGATCTTTTGGTTTCCATAAAGAACCAATTTCTTATAATCAAACCAATGTTAGATTAGACTTGGTAAATAAAAGATAGTAAGACTATCCAGGGTTAAAGATAGTATCACTTAGTAATATTAATAAATGATATGGTAATTTAATTTTTTGCTACATTACTTGTGTCATGATGAAACTTGGAAGATCGGAATCGTAACTTGACGACTATTCATGTGCAAATGAACATTTATAATTGTATACAATAATAGGCTGATAATTCTTCTCTACTAGAGCAGAATTAAGTGTGGAGCTAAGTAATCTATTGTAAGCTTTTCCTTTGAAGGCGTTAGATTGATATTCATGGTTATAAAGCAACATTTTAGATACTAGACATAGCAATAGCAGTAAATACTTGTTTCAGTAAAATCATCTTTATATAAAATTATGAGCTCTATGCACATCAGTAAAACTTGTGAGGAACTTGGCTTATAACTTTAAAGACATGCTGGTGAAAGACAATAGTATATCAAGGATAATAGTCTTTACTACTAAACTTAAAATACTATCATAGATGCAAAAACGACAAAGAAAGTTACTTTACCTCATAGTATCCTTGAGCTCTATTAACCAATTTTTACTCTAGCATTTTATATATGCTAAAGAAGTACATATGGATTTAACGCTTTAACAAAATCCTACTTGTTCAAAAATTTACTTGTTAAACCTGTAAGATCCAAAAATCCAGCTGAGTTAGCAATTGCTAAGTAAGCCCCAGTTTAGAACATAACTTCTCACCTACTTGACAAAAGCAAATCATCAGTACAGCTAGAAGCAATTGAATGCAGGTCATATACATAACATATCAAAATTAAAGTGGTATTAGTTTTTATGTGTTGAAGTTAATCACTACTTTTGTTAACTGTTTCATTTTTCCACTAGCCGCTAGTAGTTATCAAACCGCGACTATAGACATTTTATGTTACATTAAAAATTTTAAATTTTTGTGAAAATTTGGGATTTTGAAATTATTATTAAAAAATAGATATATTTACTATTTTTATAATTTTTGAATATCTTAATTAGGAAACAATCATATGCCATGTAATACTACTACATATTGAACTTTATATTGCACATTACAATTTTATGTATCATATTTTTCTAGAAAAATAAGATAAAAAAACCTCCTTAAAAAAAAAAAACTCATTTAACATTGGAATTTTCTCATAAATACAAATTATATATTACAAAATATAATTAAATTTATGCATTTTATCTTTTTTTGTTTGTAACCCTGCAAAATTTTATTAATTTATGAAAACAAGGTTTCAAAAATTGCCATGACTAGAGGAGGTCTTAGGTGGTGAAACCACCACCCGATTCTCTCAAAAATGGATGGGCTTCTGAGAAAACTATTACCGAAACTGTTCAGGATTGTAAGACGGTCATAGTAGCTGGTATTTAACATAATTACAGAGTTGTTTTTCAAAAATAAGTAGAGAGATAACCAAACTAGACAATTAGAACCAAAAAACCTGAAACGACAGTTCGTTTATGAAGATGTTCTGTGCATGCTTCAAGAGGGGGGGTTTTCCTCAATGACGGGGTAACCCCATCCTTTCTCCTACAAAATGTTGGTAGTGGTTTCCAAAGCTGTTTGTGGAGGTTCAGTGCTTGGGCCATCAAATTCCTTCACCCGTTTGAACATAGGTTCCAAGGTCGTAGGAATGGGGAAAGGAGGGACCTATACCAACTGTGGTTCCGGAACCAAGTTGGCGTCCTGAGACGTACCCCGAATTGCGCTCCCACTACCACCGTCCGCATGGCCAACCTGCCCAGCCTTTCTTGCCATGCAATTCTAGGCGAAGGTGTTGTCCAAACTTGTGAGCTGTGCATCAATTTCCATGATCTTTGCTTTCACAGCAAGAACAATGTCGCATGCTTCTGACCAATTGCTGAGAATATGTTCCAGAAGATTTCCTAGCATGTTTTTAACAAGCCAATAATGGTTGATTTGGCTCCCACCCTGCTCGGTTGCTAGCCGTTGGTTTAACACACTGCCTTCCCAATCATCTACGAGGATGCGGACCAGTTTGGTGATATGATTTTCAAAGACTTCTTCCATCTGCAGACTACACCCTCTTTGGGATTTCCCTCTACCCATGTTGGCATGTCGATGCATTCCTCTTTGCCTAGACATGGTTATCAGCCAAATTCCTGGGCGGTGCAGGGATGGACGAACTTTGTGTAGAGAGGGAGAGAAACGGTGGGAGCTTCCCACGCTGCGAAAACCTGTAAAAAAACCGATGTCTTAAAAACTAACAGACCAGTGGAGAATGCCATGCATAATCATAAGAGCGCCCCCACTCCCAGTGCCACCCTTAGGTTGAGACCAGGCTTCGAATCGCGAGGAAGACAATATCCGAGACAGAGAATTACTGAACCCAGTGAAGACAATACCCCAATAATCCATAGCGATGTGTTTCAAATCGCCATCCTGACCGAACCCTTACCATGTACCAACCTGCATTAAACTCATCTGATTTGCCATGAATGCACAAGAGGAAGACAGGGTGTCGCCAACCTATGTCGCGGGCTTGGAAATGATGGCCTTCTCCTTTCGCACGCGAGAACAAGATCTGGAAGTCAAGGTGGACGTCCCTTCTGCATGTAGGGTGCCACGCGTAGGACTCTCGAACCGAGGTGTTGCGATGCATTCCATCTTCTTATATCATTTTTAAATTTCTTATAAAATGCTTTAAATCTTCTTAAAGGTTTTTTGGTTTTTATTTTATTTATTTTTATTTTCTTAAGCTTTTCATTGCCGTTGAAGTATGAATGAAGTATTTTTTTTGGAAAAATATTAAAGTTGAGTTTTTAAAAGTTTTTCATTGCTATTAAGTTGTTAATAAGTATTATTATTTCTTATTTTATTTATTTTAAGAAAAAAATTTCTAAAAATTATTTAGTAAGTTTTTGCTAGTTTATTTGGTTAAGGTGTGGGTCTTGTGAGCAAGGCAACTTGGGTTCAATTCTGTTTAGAGGTGAGCTCGAGTTTGTTGAACATTAAACCAGTTGTTGAGTAAAATGCACTGCGAAAAACAATGTCAAGTTTGTTGAACATTGAACAACAAAGTTTGTTGAACATTGAACCTGTTGTTCAGCGAAATGCACTGCCAAATACAATGTTTAGCTTTAGCCAATTATTTAGATGGAACAAATCACTGATCCATACAATGTGACTTATGCAACATTTGTGAAGGCAATGTCGGAGCTTAATTGAGATTGCAAATGATTAAAATTATATAGTACCATTTTTTAATGCAAAATTCCGAATCTTTTTAGTTTACCACTTAAGGTAACATTACCAATACTAACCTTGTTTGTCTTAGTATCATACAATTTAGTAGTTAACTAATTTTGTAATGCCAACATGGAAATTATCTTTTATCTTTTGACTATGCTTAGTGTAATTTATGCTAAGATTGCAAATAATTAAAATTATATAATACTGTTTTTTAATGCAAAACTCCGAATTTTTTTAGTTTACCATTTAAGGTAAGATTGCCAATACTAATCTTGTTTATCTCTTTATTATACAATTTAATAGTTAACTAATTTTGTAATGTCGACATGAAAATTATCTTTTATCTTTTGGCTATGCTTAGTATAGTTTTGACATAAAGATTTGCTTATTGTAATCTTGACACAAGGATTATCAATAACACAAAGCTAAATAAATTTAATTTTTAATTTAATGACGTTCTGTGATCTTGCATTGCAGTAAAGTTAAGAAACCCATTAAATAATGATTATTCTATGGTTAATGACTTTAATTCAACATCACCAACAAAGAGAATCATCAACAACAACTACAGTAGGCAGCTCAGCGCATGGCATAGATTTTATAATAGCAGAGATGTGGAATAACTGAAGGAACGGTGCAAAGTAGTATTCTTTACAAAATAGTGACTCTGGCTTGTTTGCCCAGAAAACATATAGGCCGTGATATCATTTTTTATTTATTTGACCTGGAAGCAGAGGCACTTCTTCTTTACGATGACCCAAAACTAAACATGCTACTAGCAATTATGACTTGCTCTCCCATAAGCAAGGAAAAAGATCTACATCGTGGCACATAGGAAAATTCCTTCATAATGATTCTTTAGAGATAATATATGCTTGAGGTTTCTCATAGGTTTCTTAAAGCCTTGAACTTTGCATACATTTTCCCCTTAGAAATAAGGTAATGAATTTATGTTGAACTTTGCATACATTTTCCCCTTAGAAGTGAGGTACTGAATTTATGAGTCGGCCTCAAAAGATCATGAAGTTCATTCCTCTCATTGTGTTTTTCAATCTCAAAAATTAAAAATTAAGTTTTAAATGATCTGCATCACATCAACTCCATCATAATTGTTTGTTTAATATTTTTAATCTATGATAACATTGATGATGTATGTAAAATTTGCAAATTGATATTTTAACAATATATGAAACTTTCATTTTTATTCTACATTTATGCAATTTAGTTTATCAAGTTATAAATGTTCTCTTTATCATTTTGCCTTTCCAATGTTAATTTTCATTCTACATTCATGTAATTTAATTTATCAAACTTATAAATGTTCTTTTTCTCATTTTACTCCTTCAATAGATAACAAGAACAAAAGATCATTTTAAACCACTAAACATTTAAAAGAAATGTAATTCATGATTCCTCCCAATGTAATCAATACTATCAATAATATACTCATTCTCCTTTAAATGATACTGTTAGGAAAGTATAGATGGTATAGTGATAAAAAAAAACAAATATAAAATCATAGTTATGTGCATTGTATGACCTTTTAACACCAAAAAAACAAAATGATTTATTGAGGTTTAATAAGTCAAGCATTATAAAACTTTATCATGTATATTTATGGTTTTCATACCTTTTATTATATATTTACTATACATGAATTTATCCATTTATAATTAAATATCAATTCATATTTTTTATTATATATTTCCTATACATGAATTTATCTATTTCTAATCAAAATTTTAGTTTATGAAGATTCATATTCAATATTTTATTTATTTCTCCATCGGGGCAAGACAAGTGATAAAGTTGAAATTTTGTAAATGGTTGTAAATGGAAGGTCTCGTGTTCAAATATCCCTTAGGGGTATAGTGGTAGTGATCTTAGATCTCTCGACCCCATGTCACCCCGTGTCACGTGAGTACCACCCTTGTCCTCGGTTGACGATCCCCCTATTCATTTTTTTTCTTTTTTTTGAAGCTAATGTCACAAATAAAATTTGAATTCAAATGGGAAAGAAATCATTTTCTTCTCTCCTACTCAAGATAGATTAAATCAACCTACTATTGTAGATCTTCTCAACATAGAATATTAGTTAATTCACTAATTTTACCCTTTATTTTGTTTCTTTTCAATAATACATTATCACATCTATTCAAATATACAAGCTTATATCCTAGAAACTCAACTAAGAAGAGTTATAATTTAAAATGGTTTGCTTGGATCTTTATTGTTTTGAAGTTAAATTACATGATATAAAGTGCTCAAATAGAGATTCTACTCGTGTCCAAATTTAATGAGTGCCTTCAACTCTGTTTTAAGAATTTTGTAGAATATTTATAAAATTAAATCCTTGATTCATCTTTTATACCATGACTTGGGTAAATGTAGAGGTTTGGTTTGGCCTAAGAGAAGTGTTGTGAAAATGCTAAGTGTGTTCAGTTCATTGCTATCTTCGTCTACATTTAATACAACATTTATTTGTGATATCCCGAAAGGGATTTTTAAACTCCACCCTTTTACACCATATACAAACTTTAGTCCATGCACTTTCTTTGAAGTTTTTTCCCAAAACACCAATTAGATTTTAGTTTTTCCTTTTCATCCCGTCCACCCTCCAACAACAACTTATCGATGTATTATTGCACCTCTTGGGGGAAATTGCTAGTTATTATTGCAAGTAAAGGTAACCATTAAGTAGGTACATAACAACTTGACTGGAGCTCAAAAGGGGTGTGGAGGGAAACATAAGGCGAAGGTCTGGTTGGGGCTTTTTTGAAGGCAGGTGAACTGACAGAAGCATGGTGGAGGGAAAGGGGGGAGGTGGGAAAGCCTCCATGGTACCTGACTCTACATGCTTGAATATCGGGGATATCTCGATAGATCTTGATCATGCCCAGACCCAGGTAGAGAGATCGACGATGCGGAATCCAGGGTAGTGCATGTCGAAAGAGGCCCTAATTCTGTCCATGAAAATAAGATATTCGAAAATAAGAGAATGAATCCAGTATATGCAAGACCATGCGCTGATAGGGAAGTTCGTGGGAATGCAACCCTCGGACAAAGCCTTAGTTTGGTGGATCAATTCGACCTGGAAACCCAAGGGGCACTATGACCTTAATCTAGGTTCCAAGGGGTTCTTCAATATCTCCTTTATTAACTTGGAAGACAGGAACAAAGTTATGGATGGGGGGCCATACTTCTTCTACTCGACATGCCTATTCTTGAGACCCTGGAAGGAAATGTTCTGTCCGGAAAAGGAAGATATGAAAGTCGCACCAGTTTGGATTAGACTGTATTCTCTTCCAGGTGAATATTGGGATCCATAAATTTTGGAGGACTTGTGGAACTGTCTGGGTAAATTTATCAAAATATTAGAACAAACACGGATCCAGGGTTATATGGCCTATGTGAGGATTTGTGTCTACATGGATCTAACCAAAGAGTTTCCAGAAGCAATCCGAATATCATGGGAGGATGAGGATTGGGTCCAAACCCTAGATTATGAATCGATCCTATTTCAGTGTCGGAGGTGTCATGAATATGGCCATTTATTTAGGGATTGTCCCATGAATAATCCGAAGACAAATTCAAGGAAGGATGAGGAAAAGAAGGAGCAAGGTTTTGCAAGATCCCCATCGCGGAATAGAGGAGGTCAGAAGCAAGACAACTAGGAGGTGCACAAGAGGATAGCTATCTCAAACAAGTTTGAGGTTATGGAAGATTGTGAGGAGCAAACCTTAGACAATCAATCGACAAGAAAATGAGGTACCTCACCCCCATTAGAGACATCCGAACCAGCCACTTAGATGGAGGAAGAGACTCGGGAGGACAGTATGCAAAAAATGGCTGAACCCGATATAGGTGATGAAGCTGAGGACATGGATATAGGCGATTTGTATCTGGAGGGGATTGAGAAGGCTTGTGTAGATAAAGGGAAAGGTTATGTCCCACAAGAATGAGTGATCATGTTAAAAGAAGCTATCCTTAAAGCACGAGCCTCCAACCAACTTGGGATAAGCTCAAGGTCTCATAGGGAGACAAAGCAAAAAATTGAAGAGCCATCCAAGAAGACGAGCAAGAAGTCAAACAAACAGAGGGTTGTAGAAGCAGGCAGGCATTTGGTAGAGTCAGGATAGTACCCTACCATTAAAGATGCACTAGGTCTATAAGTTTTCCAATGAATATCTTGTCATGGAACATAAGGGGCCTAAATAGCCCACGAAAAATTAAGATCTTAAGTAAAAAGATCAAGAAGACAAATACGACCACTATCTTTTTACAAGAGAAGAAGTGTCAGGCGGCTCATATCCAAGATATGAGCAAGAAATTTTGGAAGGGAAGTGAAGGGATGGGAATAGATGCAAGAGGCTATGCAGGAGGCTTAGGAATTCTCTAGGACCCTACTACGGTAAGTCTAGAGGGTTTCCAAGGGAATCATTGTTTTCTATCTACAGATTTTAAAGTTGTAGGATTTTCAATTGCAGGGGTTGTAACAAATCTGTATGGACCTATTAATGCAGGGGATAAGAGGGATTTTATAAAATCTCTTCGAAAACTCAGAGAGGGAATGTCTAATCATCACTGGGTGGTAGGAGGAGACTTCAATCTTATCACCTCCTTGGAGGAAAAAAGCGTGGGAGACGTAGGCTGGAGGATGAATGCGAAACATTTAGAGACACCATTGACGAGTTGGGACTCGTAGATATCATTTCTGGAGAGGGATGGTTCACCTGGAACTATAAAAGGATGGGAGATAGACATATTGCTTCCAGATTGGACTGTTTTTTGGTTACTGAGTCTATTATAGATCTAGGGAGCGAGATTCATTATGCAACGCTCCCCAGTATGGGATAAGATCATTAGCCAATTGAATTAATGTGGAGTGGGTTCGGCTCCCAGTTCAAAAAACCCTTCATGTTTGAAGAGTTCTGGCTGGAGCATCCAGAATTTGATGAGAAGATGAGGACATGGTGGGAAGAGCTGAGTGAAGGAGATGAACCAAACAGGTACAAATTCCAAAAGAAGTTGAAAGGCCTGAAAGCAAAGATAAAAAAATGGAATAAGGAAGAATTTGGTAATATCTTTTTTTAGATAAAAGGATTCTATAAGGTCGCTTGTCAGAGGTCCAATCCATTGGGATAAATGAAGGATATTCTATTGATATGAAAATGGAGGAACTACGCCTCTGCTCCAAAAAAAAGGAGAGAGAAAAACAAGAGGAAATACTATGATGATAGAAATATCAGAATCGATGGCTTAAGGAGGGAGAAAGAAACACAAATTTTTTCCAACGTTCGATCATTCAACACAGGATACAAAATAAGATTTTTTCCATCAAGAATTCTAGGGGAGAATGGGTGGAAACTAGGGAAGAGATGGAGACCACTCTAAATCATCATTTCACTAACATATTGTCTGAACCAAGGCAGGATAGGCGGGAATACAAAGAGAAGATAACAAGACTTATCCCATCCGTGGTTACTCATTAGAAAAATGGTCTTTTGATGAAACCAATAACCCTCAATGAAGTGGAGGAAGCGATTTTCCAGATGAAATAAGGGACTGCCCTGAGCCTAGATGGATTCACAGTGAACTTCTTTCACCACTTCTGGGAGCTAGTTAAGATGGTAGTGTGGAGGATAGTGGAGGATTCCAAGTTTCCGGAAGGATTCTTCCAGCCTTCAATGCTACCTTTCTCAATCTCATTCCAAAAAGTGAAAGTGTTGATTCCTCAGACAAATTCAGGCCTGTAAGCCTCTGCAACCTCATATACAAAATTATCACGAAGGTGATAGCGAATCGCTTGAAACCCATCCTTCCGAGATTAGTCTCTCCTGAAAAATCAGGATTCATGGAAGGAAGGCATATCAAAGATGGTATTATTTTTGTCCACGAAATGCTTCATTCCATCAAAGTCAAGAATCTCCTAGGTATGATGGTGAAATTAGATATAGCTAAATCCTATGAGAAAATCAATTGGCATTTTATCCGTAGAATGACAGAAGCTTTTGGATTTAGGATAGACTGGATTAATTGGATGATGAATTTAGTGTCTTATGCTTTCTTCTCTATCCTTGTGAATGGAGTGCCTTTTGGAATCATTAAACCCTCGAGAGGAATAAGGCAAGGTGATCCCTTTCCCCCGTTCCTATTCATTCTCATGGCAAAAGGTTTGGGCAAATCAATAGGGGCTTTAAGAGACAATAACGAAATTAGAGGGATGAGCCTAAACCCATTGGAAGGTAAACGAAAGCACCAAGAGTTTGTAGAAGACACTATGCTGATGGGTTACCCATCAGTCCAGGATTCTAGGCAGTTTAAAAAATGTCTGTCATAGTTCATCAAAGCCTCGGGGTTGGAGACCAATGATTAGAAATCCCAAGTTTTCTTCTTTAACATGCCCAATATCTCTAAATGGAATATATGTCGTATCTTGGGTTTTAAGGAGAGCTCCATTCCATCCAAATATCTAGGGTCACCCTCAGTAAATTCAACTCCTAAGAAGGGGTCCTGGACAGATCTTCTGGATAGTTTAAAAAATTGGCCGATGAATTGGACACTGAGACCCCTTAACTTGGAAAGCATACTTCTTCTGGTGAAATCAGTCTAAACAGGCCATGTCGACGTACCTATTTTCCACATTAATATCCCCAAAATCCATCTTGAAGGGGCTCATGAACTTGCAATGAAAATTTCTATGGAGTGGTCCCAATGAACACCGAAAGTGAGATATGGTACACTGGGAAACAATTTGTACTCCTAAGCACCAAGGAGGAATTGGACTTAGAGATCTCGAAAAAGAAAATGTGGTAATCCAGATCAATATATGGTGGAGATGGGTTTCCCATGCCCAGGAACCTTGGGCTAAGATATGTCTCTTTAAATACATAGAGGGACATTGGGACAAAAGACAACTCATAAGGTTCTTGGAAGATATCCTTGGTTCCCACATATGGAAAATAGCTTGGTAGGGGAGGAGTATGGTCCAGGATCATAGTTTCTGGGAAGTTAGGAATGGCCAAATTGTCCGGATTTGGGAGGACCCATGGCAATAGTTTCCACCGCTAGGTTGAATGAGGGAATTTCAACATATCCAGGAGGAGTGTATCACCTAGGGAATTATCAAGGTTAAGGATATATGGAGAAATCAGGATGATAATCAACATCTTCAAATTTGGGCAGAGAGGGAATGGTGGGAACGCCTTGGCCCGGGGGAGGAGATAGACAGACTGGAAGAAGCCCTTGACAATAGGCATATAAGAATGCATGCAAGAGACCATAAGCTGAGATGTGGGTATACCAAAAAAGGATCCTTCACAATGAAGGAAGCCTACGACATCATGATAGAGGCCGATATCTAACCTGTAGATAAAAAATGGGGAAAATTGTGGCAAAAGAAGCTATGGCCCAAGATCACCATCTTCAGTTGGATCGAGATAAAGAATCGAATATTAATAGGTGAAAACCTAAAAAAAAGAGGGATGGTAGGTCCTTACTAGTTCTGCCTATGCGAGCTTGAAGACGAGACCACCATCCACCTCTTGGATTCCTGTAAATTAATGTCCTCCATCTGGAATCACGAGGTGGAGATTTTTTGAACATCATATCGGGTAAGGAAAAACCAAGTCAGGACAATCACATAATGGTCTATTATCCCCTTTAAAAACTCAATTCTTAACTGCATATGGGAAATTTTTCCCCATTTTGTTCTCTGAGAAGTCTGGAGGGAAAGGAATTCAAGAACCTTCCAGGGAAAGTCTTAGAATGTCAGTAGAATTTGGGACAACATTATGGGTAGAATGAAAGAAATGATTAGATCGAAAGTTTGGGAGAGTGCAGACTGGGAAGCTATGGAGAGGGAAGAACTCATTTTAAAGGCATGAGGATTGTTAGGACCTTTGCAACCATAGGTTAATAGGCACATCTCAAATAGGACTTCGATAAGTGTGGAGAAATGGCATCCTCCTCCTGAGGGCTTCTTCAAGCTCAACTTCGACGGAGCGTCGAAAGACAATTCGGAACTGGCAAGTTATGGTTGTATCATTCGAGACTCCAGAGGCGACATGGTCGGTTTCAGGTATGATTTCCTCGGATGGGAAACCAACAACATGACCGAGGTAGAAGGCCTTCTCCAGGGAATTGAAATGGTTATGGAAAACAACTGGACCCCCATAATCATTGAAGGGGACTCCCAAATGATTATTCAAATGACCACGGAGGTTCAAAATGGGTCTGATAGTGCTAAGGTGGCATAGTCATGGAGATTGGAGGGCCGGATTGAGAATCTCAAAGGGATCCTAGCTAAGGGGTTGGAAACCTGATTCATCCACGTAAGATGACAAGGTATCAATGTGGTTGATAAGTTGGAAAACCTAGGGACGGAGACCCGCTAGGCAGTCAAAGTGAAGGAGTGGGATATGATAGCAGATAAGATGAGGCAAGACAATTGTATGGATCTTATGTCCCAGGACATGCAATGCATTAATGTCACAAGCATGGTAGGACATTAGGCGGGACCAAACATCCACTGAGCACATGTCTAGGTGGGTGGTTGAGAGGTTGATCCATTTGAAGGGAATATATGATTTAATGCAACTTCAAACCATCATTAGGAACCTCTCTAATTGATGGTCTAGCATACGTGCAGACATGAAAGGTGGAAAAGGGAAATTTGAATGCCTATGTGGGTTTATCTTAACCCATACTACGGGACAATTGAAGAGTATCATGAATAGTACTGTGGTTATGATGGTCTTGATAAGGAAATTACTATTTAGAAGGATGGAAGGTGGCGGGAAAAATCACATGAGTAGTTTGTGCATGGTTGCTTCTGCAACATATGTAAAAAAGAGGTCGAGATTGCGTTGCCGGGAAGAGTCTTAACATCGTTGGAGAGGTAAACTCATGGAAGGCATAAAAGGAAGAGGGAATCACCCTTCAATCTAGGAGGACGACTCTCAGAAAGCTTCTAGAGCCCAGCAAAAGGCAATGTGGGAAGCTAGGATGTTCGAGTTAGAGCTCTCGTGGGAAATTCAACAACGAGTCAATGAAACAGAGAAACAATTGTGGGAGGAGCTTGACAGAGAGAGGCTTCATGCAGAATGTCGTAAGGTAGAAGAGTGGATCCTCGATCTCGGTCATACTGTGGGCAGAGTAAGTCTCTATGAGAAGGCCACCACTGTATTAGGGTGATGAAAAACGTCGCTGGGAGGTCGGTCTGGGACAAGCAGGGGGACTTTTCGACTAAAGCGCATCAGGATCAATGGCATGCTTCCATAACTTTAGATGTCTAGCAACTGAATTCTAAAGTTGATTTCCTCATTAAGAGTCTGGGCTTTCAGGTTCCCGTAGAGCCTCCTCCTATGGAAACCAGAAGCATAATGTAGATAGCTCATGCCAAGGCCGCATCCTAGACCTCTTGTATATTTTGATCTAAAAAGGTCGTGTTGGTCTCATTTATGTTAATTTTGTGGTTGGAAAAGGCTCTTAGTGCCTTTAACCTAATTACTCGTAGCTGGCGTCTGTCATGTTAGCAGTCTATAGGAGTTTGGCTCTGCCACTAGGCTAGTTTTTTCGTCAACTTTGTTGGAATAATTATGAACCCTTGGTGTCACAGTTCCTAGTCTCTTTCCTTAGCATTTGGTTTAGGGTGAGAAGGATGGTCGAAACTACTGGGGATAGTAGGCTAGGTGGGGATGATTTGTAAGGTGAAGCATGAAAGTCTAGCAGGATGTAATTCTTTTATTATTATTATTTTAATATAAAGCTCGTCCTCTTACTTACAAAAAAACCATTAAGTAGTAAGAACCAATTAGATTTTATTTTAGCAAACTTATTGAAAAAATAATTTTCAAATAATTATACATAATTTTCATAAATATACATTCTATTTTTAAAAACTAAATAAACCTATCCATTCCATCTTCTTATATAATATTATGTTTATTTTTCTATTTTGTGGGATCATATTTATTCATTTTGAAACTTACTATAAATTGTCTTTCAAATCATAAGAATTTTGATACCTGTCATAAATTGTTTGATTACTCTTCTTATATACATATAATATTTATTTTTTCATTCTTCTTAATCATATTATATTAATTTTGAAACTTACTATAAATGGTCTTTCAAATCATAAGAATTTTTGTTTCCTCCAATAAATTGTTTGATTGCTAAGAATATCCCTAAAGGCGCAACTTTTTTCCTCACAATATCCCTAAAGGCGCAACCTTTTTTCCTCAAAATGTTCAATTTAAAAAATATTTCAAAATAAAGATATTATAAATTCTTGTAACACACAATATATATACTTTTGATTTTTTTGTGCAAAAGTTATTTATGCAAGCTTTTTTCTTTCTTATAATTAAATTTAAATGCTTGGAAATGAGTGTTTAACATTTTTTTGCTTTTATTTTTTTTATAATTCATTTCAAGAATATTGATGGTTGGATGTAATTCTTCTTATTACAGGACTATTTTAATTAGTTTTTATTAACCACCTTATATCTAATTATTTTAGAAAAGAATATCAACATATAACAAAAAAGTCATGTAAAAATGAGCTAAAGGAAAAGCTATATTAATTAGAAGCTATCATAGTTAATAGAAGCTATCATTTAACTATGGACTACCTTATTACACCTAAGACTATTGTAGAGGAGTGCTCCAATAATAAACCCCATATTTTGTGTTACAACCTTAACTTTATAAAAACATTTGGTACAATGCCTATAACTGACTTTTGGAAGAGGATTGAAGAGCTAAAAATTCCTTTTGAGTCTAGAGCTATTGGATAAGGTTGTATGAGAATCTTATTTCCAAGTGTAAGAACACTAAGAGTTGGTCAAAAGAAATTATATGTAATAAAGGTGTTACGTAATGTTTCCCTCTATCTCCTACCATTTTTGGTATATACATCGATAAGTTATAAAATTGTTCAGAAGAAGTAGGATATGCCGACACAACCCTAGATGGTATAGTCATCATCCCTTTTCTTTACACTAATCATATTCTTCTTGTGGTGAGGAGAACCGTGGGAGAACCTATGATCTTGACAAACAACTAAAAATTTTCAACGATTTTTGCTTTAGCGTGGGTATGACTATTAACATTGGAAAAATAAAGGTTATGATAATGAAATCCAAAAAGGCCAATTAAATGCTAATTTCACTGGTATGATAACAACAACTTAGAGGAAGTGAATTCATACAAATATCTTGGAATCGATCTTCATCACAAACTTAATTAGAGCTACAAAATTGAGAAAATAATAAATGGGGGGTGGAAAACTTATTATGTACTTGAAAAAATTTGTAAATGAGAATACCTTTGGATTTGAGATAAGAAGAAAATCATCTTTGAGACTCTCGTCACTCCTATTATCTTATACAATTGTCAAGTTTGGGGTTGTAGCATCTCTAGAGAATTGCGGAGAAGGAAGCATAGAGAAAATTCAAAAGTGTTTTATATCTTATAATATCAGAATTAAAGGCAACACACCTTATCTTATTCTTTTCATAGAAGAGACTCTCTTCCCCACCTCTTCACCATTGAGAGTATGTCTATGACTAGGTACCTAATGTACATGGACAAGATAAACAACTGGGAGATAAGAGACTTCCTAAGATTGGTTCAAAATCCAATCAAAACCACTTGCAACTCAAGTGAGGTTGGCATAAAGAATCCAAGTCTTGGATAAATCATCGAGGATTAATCAAGGAAGAGGTTACTTTGTAGAATAGTGATAGTATTAAAAATATTATTAATCTAATTTTAAAGTGAAATTGCGGCTCCATTATAAAAGAGAGAATACGAGAAAATTAAGATACTAAGGAGGTGATCAACTGTAATCTAAAACATCAAAAGTATCTCTCTATTTTAACTATAATAAAGAATATAATCACATTACTAATATAAGAACAAACTCTCATGAGCTCCATAGTGAAACATGGTGTTTGACAATTCCCAAAACATCCCGGGATGAACGAATTTGTCCTCTTTGTGATACTAAGAGAGTTGAAGAGGAAATTCACCTTATTTTAGAAAGTCACGCATACACCCACATTAAATCACAATTTCAAAATATTTGTTACAATGCAAACCTTCCTAACTTTTATCTCATCACAAATATGGTGATTTAAGAATGCTTTTCTTAAAGTTTTTTCACCACAAAAGTAAAATTATAAAGAACCACGTGATTTCTTACATTTTGAATGGTGTGATACACCATAGTTGGTCTTGGTGGACATTAATAACCATCATCATCATCATCATCATCAATGACATTATGTTTGGATGAAAGAGACTCCTTTAAATTCAAGAGGATTGATTAAGATTTTTTTATATATTGTATTAATCTATCTTAACTTTGTATCTAAAATGCAATAATAGGGATCGAATCCTTGGAGGTGCAAATTGGATGTTTCATAATTTCTTTATTAAAACTATATATAGATATATATGTATATTTGGTTTTTGACTTTACTTGAGAGCCAAGAAATGTTTATACACTAGAGTATGATAGAGCAGTGTAATTTTGTGCTCAAGGCACTATGAGGGAGAAGAGTAATTTTGTGCTCAACTTGGAGGTGACACATGACACTCTAATAAAATAACAAAATATTAAGTAAACAATATTTTTATAATGTGGGCCTTTAGATATCAATTTAAAAACCATCAGTTTCCTTTACTTTGTTTGGTTACCATTTTAAAGGATAATGTGAAAGGTAAAATTTATTGTAATTAAAAGGAAGTAGTCTAAATGTTAGAGGTTTTATGTTAATTCTTGAAAAAACAAATGATAATTGTTAAACTTGCATAATTTAGGTACCCTTGGGGTATTTGAGAGTGTGGAATCCATTTATGCATTCAAAAACATAATTTGAACCCTTCAAAATTCAGATTTTGGAAAAACAAAATCCAGCAGATTCCCATTAAGAATCACTGAAAAATCCAAAACTTCTAGCAAGTAGACTACTCTATTAAATACTAGCTTAAATCCATCTTAAATGCAAATCTATCATGTGCTAAGAGAGATCAAATCCCTAGAGGTGCACTCTAAAAATGGTTTGCACCTTGGGATTTGATCCCTTTCAAAAAATGGCAAAACTAAAGTTAAGATGAATCTTAATAAACTCAATATTATATATATATATTTTTACTTACTTAATATTTTATAATTTTTTAAAATACTACTTGTTTAGGCTTCCAAAAGATTACAAAATCAATTTTTTATATCTTTTAAATAAGCATAGTTCTATATTAACCTTTGATTATTATTTTTTCTTTTTAAATACTTCTTGAATCATAAATTAACATCTATTTTTCCTAATGTACATTTAGAATTTCCGATATATAAATCAAGGATTGACTCAATTTTTAGTAATGATAGGTTATCTATTATTGTTTCACAACAAGGTCACAAAAAATGGTGATATTTATGTAGCACAAAAAGATCAAAAGAATGTTTCTCAATGGTGATATCTATGTACCATAGTACTCATTATTGCTTCACCAAAAGATCAATATGTTTCTTAATGGTGATATCTATGTAACATAGTACTCATTATTGGTTCACCAAAAGATCAAAAGAAGTTGGTAACATGTATGTTTCTTATTGTACTTTTTGAAATTTCAATATATATTTTAAAAATAAAGTAATTAAATATATATTCTAAAAATAGAGTAAAAATAAGCTCAATTTTAGTAGTGATAAGTTTTTTATTATTAGTTCATAGTAAGTTTGAAATAAGTTGGGTTAGTTTAATTTATTAAAATATAAAATAAAACAATCAAAACTATATTTCTCTATAAAAAATAATATTGTCAATAATGAAATCATTTAAAAAGTTTAGTCCATCAAAACTGTTTTCTAACATTAAAAAATTTCGACATATACCCCAAAATACTTTTAGAATAATATTGTAAATTAAAAATTTAAAAATATGTCGATCAAAACTTATACCCATATCTTAAATATAAAAAGCCTCAAAGTATAACTAATGCCCATAAGTTAAATATAAAAGCCATAAGTTAAATATAAAAGCCTCAAAGTATTTTGAGACGAATGTTGGTATAAAATAAATAGCTTTCATTGAAACTGTACTAGATATAATAATAATTTGACATCCTTAACTTTCATTGAAACTGTACTAAATATAATAATAATTTGACATCCTTAACTTTCATTGAAACTATATTAAATAAATATTAAACATAAGAAAATAACATAATTTATTTGATTCCCTTTCTTACTCAACAAACTTTTTAATTAAAAAGAAACCTCTGAGCATTCTCATTATCATGATATGACTTCGAAGAGCCACTCTTTATTTCACTGCTTTATTTAAAATTTTAAACACAGATTTACAGTAATATGATGGAACTAAAGTTGCTCAATGATATGACTTCTGAGAGCCACTCTTTATTTCACTGCTTTATTTAAAATTTTAAACACAGATTTACAGTAATATGATGGAACTAAAGTTGCTCCATGAACATGACACGCTCAGTGCTTTCAGCTTATTCTTTCCTTTTCGTGGATATAAATGTTCAGAAAAGTAAAAGCTATTCATAAAACAACGGTCTAAAAAAGTGGCAGGAGACTCCACCCAATCTTTCGGTTTACCTCGAGCTTTCTCAAGCTTGGGCAGCTTCCAAGCGCCTTCACAACGAGAACTGAGAAAAGCAAAGCATTGCTTACATTTGAAGCTTTTACACATATATAACAACCTCCACCTTCATTGCAATTCATCCCATCGGTGACAAGCTTTGTTCATCAACAGCTCGTCTTAATCTTTCTCTGCATCAATTCAGCTCTCGGCCGTTTGACAGAATTCTCTTTTTTCAATCCAGCTCTCGGCCGTTTGACAGAATTCTCTTTTTCAATCCAGTTCTCCATTTGACAGAATTCTCTTTTCGTCATAATGACGGTATTGGTTTCTTAGAGTTGTTTTGATTATGTTTCTGTTGTTGTTGCAATTCATAGTCTTTGTCATGAACTTTATAAGGTGAACAGAAAATTGGAATGATGATATTGTTTGATGATGGTATTGCAGTTGGTGGAACTGAGAGTGGGAATGCACTGCGATAAGTGCATCAAAGAAATCAAGAGAGCAATCCGAAAACTGGAGGGAATCGAGACCTACAAAGTTGACACAGTCGCCAGCAAAGTGACCGTTACAGGAGATGTAACTGCCAAAACGGTTCTCAAAACGTTGGTTAGGTCTGGAAAGCCTGCTTCTTATTGGAATCAAAGCTAATTAAGCTCTGCTTATTCACTTACCAGAAGGCTGATTTCATGGAAAAGGCAGGGTTCATTTTCTTGATGGCTGCATTTCATTCGCCACTTTCAATGATTTTCATTGGTGGACTAAAAAATTCTTTGATGTACAAACGAAATTATTGATATAAATTCAGCTGAGCACAGAACAGTTTCTGCATTTCATTCGCCACTTTCAATGATCATTGGTGGCCTAACAAATTATTTGATGTAAGGGAAGTTATTGAACAAAATACAGCAGAACACAGAACTGTTTATAGATATTGTTGCAATAACTCGCAATTTTTATGATGTGTCCTCTATTGTGAAAATGTAAATAGTTAACTTGATGACTTCAGTGGTTTGTGTGGGTTAATCACTTTGTATGACAAATCATAATTGTGACCTCTTGATGTTTCACTGCAAAAAAATGATTGAGGTGTATATACTCTATATCATATACAATATATACATATCAATTCTCGCATTTTAAATCAGAGAGGTACATACTTTACTCTTTTCAATTTGAATTTGAATTTGTGAAATACTCACTTTTCAATATTTTAAATCTAAATAACTAAAAATTAGAAATATATTTGGTCTTAAAAAAATTATAAAACTACAATTATCATAAATGTTACAATTAATATAAATGTCATGGATTTTTTTACAGTTGAACCTTGCATTTGGTTTGAAACTTTTTATAGTTCAAGTGAGTGAAATGAGAATCTAGTGAGTTTATATAAAATATATTTTGTTCACTGTAATAAAAGACAAAATTAAAGTAGTAATAACAATAATGATTGATTTGCAAGTTTTATTAATATTTTTTTAATGAAAATAACTATATTATTGAGAAAGAGATAAAAATACATGTTTAGATGTTTATGAATTAAAGCAATTGGTAATGAGTAATTGAGATGAAAAAATGTAAATAGAAGATCACAAATTCAAATCTCATATAAGTAAAATAAAAAACATAATTCAATATAAAGAAGATGTTGTAACTTAACAACGAAAAAGATTATGCTGCAAGTCTTAGGTTGACAAGATTTTGATTTTGAGTCAAGCTTCAAGGTCCACCCAAATCTGTAAAGAACAAGGACAATAAAGAAGGTGAAAATTCAACATTTAGGAGGAGATTTTGTTTTCCATATCTTCTTCCACCAGCATTGCCCTTAACCTGTGGAGTCATATGTTTTACAGCATATCGCTCCCCTTCTTTATTCCCATTCCAAACTAATTCGTCCATTCCCAGTTGGATACGAATATGAGCTCTTCCCAACGAATTTACATAGTGTTCCCGTCCATTCACGAAAGCAAGAGCCAACCGAAGTGTTTGTGACGTGGGCCAACCTTGTTGCCAAAATGAGGTTGTATCTTCATCTCAAATTTGACAAAGAAAGATGAGATCTTGCTCTTTCAAATTCAAGTAGATCGAGATGTCTGTACAACTGAGGTTTGGTGGCACAGTTTCAAGGATGTTGTACCTACGGAATCGTACAAGACGTACAATCACCTGGCACTTTTTTCAAGGAAAAATCTGGCACTATTTTTGGGTGGTTGCAACTTGCAAGTGAGTTTTATGTTTGTGATTTTGATGCCAATTGTATTATTGTTATATCTTTTTGTAGTGTGTGAAGCTAATAATAAGATTTCTCTTGTTGGGTTTTCTTTTTGTGGGTTTTTTCCAGATTGTTGTTGCTAGTGTTTTTTCCACTGCAAATTACACTTAGTATGTGTATTTCAGATTTGAAGTTACATGGGAATGTGTGCATGTGGTTTGCATTTAATGTGAGAGCTTGTATAAGTATGAAATCTGATATATGCTAAGTGTTTGAAGAAAGCCATACACAAGATTCAATGAAGGTAAGAGGAGTTGCGTTAAAGAATTTTGAAACTACATTTTTTAGTTTCCAGTTTTTCAACATGGTATTAGAACTAGCCTCTAAAATCTAGTGGGTAGTAGTGTTATACTTGTTTGGAAAGGTGTTTTTTGTTGGTTTTAACAACTTGTTGGTAGATAGACACTATCTGCAAGTGATTTGTAAGTGTTGGGTAGAAAGGGGAAGCTAGTGGTCTATGTTTTCTTTTGGACAACAGAGAGATGGCTATTTGCATCAAATATGAGGATGGTAGGTCCTTACCGGTGCTACCTATGCAATCTTGAAGACGATACCACTAGCCACGTCCTGGATGCCTATGAATTTGCGTCCTCCATATGGGATCACGGTGCATAGATTTTTCAAAGATCAGATTGGGTAAGGCAAAAACCGGTCAGGACAATCACAAAATGGTCTAGAAACCCCTTTCAAAACTCCATTCTTAACCGCTTATGGGAAATTTTCCCCCATTTTGTTCTCTGAGAAGTTTGGAGGGAGAGGAACTCAAGAAACTTCCAGGGAAAGTCCCATAATGTAAGAAGAATTTGGGACAACATTATGGGTAGAATGAAAGAAACAGTTAGATCGGAAGTCTGGGAAAGTCTGGACTAGGAAGCTACAGAGAGGGAAGCACTCATTTCGAAGGCATAGGAACTATTAGGACCTTTGCAACCAGAGGTTAACAGACATAGCTCAGCTAGGACCTCAAGAATGCAGAGAGGTGACATCCTTCTCCTGAGAGATTCTTCAAGCTCAACTTCGACGGAGCGTTGAAAGGAAATCCGGGACTAACAGGTTATGGTTGTATCATTCGAGACTCCAGAGGCGACATGGTCGGTTTTAGGTACGGTTTCCTCAGATGGGAAACCAACAACATGATCGAGGTAGAAGGCCTTCTCCAGGGACTTGAAATATTGTGGAAAACAACTGGAACCCCATAATCATTGAAGGGTACTCCCAAATGATTATTCAAATGACTACGAAGCTTCAAAATGGGTTCCACAGTGCTAAGGTGGCATAGTCATGGAGATTGGAGGGCCGGATGGAGAATATGAAAGGGATCCTAGCTGAGGGGTTGGAATCCTGATTCATCCACGTAAGACGACAAGATAACAAGGTGGCCAATAAGCTAGAAAACCTAGGGACGGAGACTTGCTAGGCTGTCAAAGCGAAGGAGTGGGATATGATAGCATATAAGATGAGGCAAGACAACTGTATGGATCTTACTTCCCAGGACATGCAATGCACTAATGGCACAAGCAGGGTAGGACATCAAGCGGAACCGAACATCAACATAGTACGTGGCAAGGTGGGTGGTTGAGAGGTTGATCCTTGTGAAGGGCATGCATGATTTACTGCAACTTCAAACCATCATCAGGAACCTCTCTAGTCGACGGTCTAGCGTACATGCCGACATGAAAGGTGGGAAAGGGAAATCTGAATGCCTGTGTGGGTTTCTCTTAACCCGGACTACATATTGATTGCAGAGTATCATGACCAGTACGGTGGTTATGATGGCCTCGATAAGGAAATTACTAGTTAGAAGGATGGAAGGTGACGGGAAAAATCACATGAGAAGTTTGTGCTTGGTTGCTTCTGCAAAATACGCAAACAAGAGGTCGGGATTGAGTTGCTGGGAAGAGTCTCAGCATCGAAGGGGAGGTAAACTCATGGAAGGTAGAAAAGGAAGAGGGAAGTTCCCTTTAATCTAGGAGGTTGACTTTGGGAAAGCTTCCAGAGCCCAACAAAAGGTAATGTGGGAAGCTAGGATGTTCAAGTTACCTCTTGTGGGAAATTCAATGAGTTAATGAAACAGAGAAACAATTGTGTAAGGAGCTTGAAAGAGAGAGGCTTCAAGACAAATGCTGGAAGGCAGAAGAGTGGATGCTCGAGCCCGATTGTAAAACTCCAAAAATTCATAAAAATTTATTAAAATTAAAAATTTTTCATGTAACATAAAATGCTTGTAGTCGTCACTTCCTAGGAACAATTAACTGCTAATGGTTACTTAAATAGTTTTAAACTAGAACTGAATCTTTTGATAATCTCTAGTTCTGTATACTTAATAGTTTGTTTCCATAATTCATTGTTAAGGATTTGATTTAGCATGTTATGATTTGGAATAACAGGATATGAAACATCTGTTTAATTACTAGTGCTAAATTTGTTTTACTGTCTTGTGAAAGTAGGAAAGAAATTCAGTTGAGATCGAGGCTTACTTAGCTTATAGCTAATTTTTTTTTCAATGGAAAAAAAGCGTAATTTTCATTCATCTTAAAAGAGATAAAAAATTACATACTGTAATTCACTCTGACAGTGAATTCAAAAGCCTATATTATAGGTTCCTTTGATAAGACTCCATAGTCTGCTACAAGATTGCAAAAAATTTTAACAAAAAAGCTGTTTAATAGGCCATTCTGTCCCACCGATCAGTTCATTTGTTCACAAGTCATAGTTCGATACCACATCAGACATATACTGCCACTGTTAGCCATTATAGAAGATTATATAAAAACATACTGTCACTAGTATTCAGGAATGAATAATGTAAGCAGCCGGATTGTTCATAGCTCTGTCTATGAACGGCCTGTGATAAAACTCGTAGCTCTGCCCTTCCTTTTCTTCACGAATTTTCCAAGTGCCAAGGTCCATGCGGAGCCCTTCTTTGGATGCCTGGTCCGCTTCTTTGTTGTTCTCCCTGTATACATGTCGGCAATGGAAAGTATCATAAGAAAGTATGATATTCTGAATAGTGGAAAGAATATTGGCTATTCTAACATTTCTGCAGTCTTGAATTTTCATGATCCAGTTGATAACATTCAGTGAGTCCCCACAAACCGTCAGCCTTTTGATGCCCTTCTCGTTGGCAAATATGAGTAGTAATTTTAAGCTCATGAGTTCAGCGTAATTGTTCGAGCCCATGCCCAGGCCCATGGTAAGGGTAAAGTAATGTGTATCGGACAAAAAGAGGACAGCCCCCCCTCCACACATCTCGTTTTGTGCTGCACCGTCAAAAAAACCCCAAGGATGGGTTATATCTAATACAAGTTCCAGATTCCTACGCTGTTCGGCAGCTCTAATATATTCAGGCAGTGCTTTGTATAATCCCACCGCTTGTGCACTTGTTATTTTAGGTATACTAGTTGTTGCTTTGAATATAGCTCCGTTCCGAGCCAACCAAATCCCCCAAATGATGAGAAGCGGAAGAGTTTTTAGCTTGGATCGGGAAAAAGTTCTCCACTAGGAATCCCACGCACTAATCACTGAGTTCCCATCCCAGCGATGATTCAATCCTACCTGCCTCATACAGGCTTTCCAGACAGCCACCGTATAGGAGCACGAGATAAATAGATGTGGGTTCGACTCCAACTCCTGTTTGCACAAGACACACCAGCCCGGCCCCTGAATATTTCTCCTCTGTAGTACATCCCAGGTCGGTGCCCTGTTTTCAAGCACACACCACATAAACAGCTTTGTTTTTGCAGGGCACTTTAGCTTCCACAAGATTTTCCACCACCAGGCTTCCTCCCTGTCCTCAACCTCAGCGCTTAAACATAAATATCCCGCTTTTGGAGTATACTTCCCCCCCGGATCCATCTCCCAAATAAGCTCATCCTCTTGCTCATTTAGCTGGATATGTGATGAGTTGAGGCCCCTGATATAGTTTTCGTAGTAAGGCACCTCAGGTTCCCCCAGCCCCAACTGTTCTGCACTTTTCCAATGTTGGATCCATGGATCCACAGGTCTCTCTTCCGCCAGCTGGTTTAAGGTGAAGATACCTCGTAAAGCCAGGGCATTGATTACTTCCTCGGGTAGGATATGTTGTAGTTCACTCCCCATCCAAGGATCCCTGCCCACACGAAGCTTTTCACCATTTCCCACATCCCAAGACAGGTTAGATTCAATTAAAGGGAAAGATTTCACCACAGCCTTCCATATAACCGACCCCCCAGTGTGAGTCTTCCTAGGGTTCCTGATCCAATCCTCGATGCTCTCATAAGGGAGATATTTTTGCTTGATTACGCGAGTCCATAAGCTAGAAGATTTGATCAGTCTCCAGCCCCCTTTTGCTGCCAACGCTTGGGCAAACAGGAAAATATTTTTGAGACCCCATCCCCCCAGCCCCTTTGGAGCAGCAATTCTCTTCCAACTGACCTAAGGGGTCACATGTTCATCCTTTTTACCGCTCCATAAGAATCTAAAACAGTTCCTCCTGATCTGTTCAAGCGTCCCTTTTGGGATCCATGAAAGGGACATCCAATAAACTG
>LPNX010043679.1:516-59639 GCA_001517045.1 Pseudotsuga menziesii
GGTCCAGCTTCATGGTCTAATAGTTGCCTTCTTTCTTTGCCACCCATGGATTTTTCACCAAGTTCATCCCAATTCTCCCCTCAGCCATCGGCCGAATCCTATTCGGATCATGATCTTTTTATGGCCGAATCAACCAGGTCTTCATAACAATGAAATAATAATAGAAGTGCTTATTTCGTGAACATCATATACATTTGGATTTCACAAGGAAAGGAAAGTAAAAAACTGGTTAATTTATACAAAAATAATAATAATAGAGAGGGTGTTGTTTCATTAATAACTGTTTTTTAATTTACATATTTTTTGGAACTTTATTGGCACGAGATTAAATTGTCACAGAGCACTGTGCCACACTTTAAAGTATTGACTGGTTCAATAAATTTTAATGTGACGGTAGCTGCTCAGCAGGTTTTTGGATTTTAAACAGCTTGAGATTTAACTGCCTGGTAAACAGTTCCTGTCCCATTAAAACCTGCTGCCATTGAATAAGATTATAGGTGGAAAAGGTTAATGGTTGAAATTACCTTTTCATAAAAGTTAAAACTGCTAATCTAGTCACTGTGTTTTGTTTGAATATGTTTCATTAACCATGCATAGGGTTTATAAGCTTTTAAAAAAATTCCCAAAAACAAGTAAAAATATGGATGTAAAGAATAAATGATTTTAAATAAAATCACATAACTCAACTAAACTGGGCTCATTTTTCACACTGCTAGCACACACAGAATGCAAAGGTTGAAAAGCAAATTTTGCATTGATACTGGGCATGGCAGGGATTTGATGGGCAAATTTTGCATTGATACAGCGTGTCCATTTTTATACAAAACATTTATTTAAATTCTTGCGAAGGAGAAGAAATATACAGCGTGCCCATTTTTATACAAAACATTTATTTAAATTCTTGCAAAGGAGAAGAAATATATAGCCCGGCAATTAATTACAGTGGCCATAAATTAGGGTCGCTTGAACATGAGGATATTCAGCGTTTCCAAGCAAAAATAGATGAAAGTGCCTTCAGCGTGAGTGAAAAAACAACCGAAGTGCATCCCAACAACGCACTGCCAAAGAGCAGCAGCCACAAACTAAGAAGCAGGTAAGGAGGAGGCTTCACACTAGCAGACCTTACCAGGAACGTCTGCTAGACATGGCAGAAGCAAGGAGAGAAATAGTTATGGCCCTCAAATTTCACAGAGCTTCCATGGGATCAAATTCAACTACAAAGCCCAACGCAGCTAGCAGCTGCCCCTCTAAAGAAGCTGAAAAAATGAAGCCCAGAAGGAATAATGTTAAATTCTTCCAAGCAAACAATAGATGCCATGCCTGCATCATCAAGCCAGGAGTTAGTAGAGCAAATGAGGCCAAAACTATCACTGCTTGTAGTCATCTTCTGTGCTGGGTATGCCTAGAGGAATGGCTAAACTTCACTTACCCTACAAATGATTGTCCCGTTTGCTCTAGACCCCTCACAAGCAACGATGTCACTCCACTCAGCTCCACCCATAAATTTGAACAAGGAAACAGTAGGGAGATACAACAGCCTAGTAGTTTGGAAAGCCATATTCAAGCATCCCTTCCACAGGCCGGAAACTCCTTCATTTTTCTGAAATACAACAAGATCAAAGGTCTATCAGCTTCGGATTATCCATGCAGCAAGAACAAGTGTACCCTGACACTAAAATTTTGCTCTCCAGTCCAGCTTCATGGTCTAATAGTTGCCTTCTTTCTTTGCCACCCATGGATTTTTCACTAAGTTCATCCCAATTCTCCCCTCAGCCATCGGCCGAATCCTATTCGGATCATGATCTTTTTATGGCAGAATCAACCAGGTCTTCATCCTCATGGCAAATTACAACAGGTTCATCAAACTCCTGCTCACCACCCCTCCACCCCTCCAAAGTATCATCGATTTATCAACAGATCAGGAGTATAAATCTTGGCATGTAGCCATGGACGATGAAGAGTTGGCTGAAATCAGATCGATTGGAGATCAATATGAAATGGAGTGAAATGGTTTGAATTTCTCTCCACCAAAGAGTTTCTAGATTCTCAAGCTAAAACCTGTGAAGGATTCGAATACAATGGTTTGGATTATATGCTGCTTGCACTGCCCTCAGATAGCCTCTGGCCTGACGAACTTCTCGATTCGCATGAATGGGACTGCTTTGAATTTGGAGACATGTCATATATCTCCGAACCATCCATCAATTCAGAGTTTGACTGAGTTAATGCTGCTGACGTTAGCTCGCCGCCGGGTCTTGGGCACCTATATCAACCAATAAAAAGCATGATAAATCAATATTCAAATAATTCCCAAAAAAAATTAATACAAACTATAGCAAAAATTATATAATTTTGTTAAAGTTACAACAATTTACTTCAACTAATCACCTTGACCGATTCATATATATCCCCTCGAGCGGGGACATAATAATAAATAAAGTAGCTATTAAATTTTTTTTGCCCCTTTACATGCCTTCTAAACTTTAAAAAAAAATCTTATTTAATTTTTATTAAATAAATGAAAATTTATATAATGTTAATTTTTTTATAAGATAGAGGATTGAGGTGGGAAAGGTCCTCTCTGGAATATATATAGCATATTATAGGAGGGGTCTTCAATTGGGCTTCTATCTTGTCAATTTACAATAACTGATGCAGCGGAAAGGGCCAAGTATTCCACACTTGGCACACAACCATAATTCTACAAGTCCTCCTATCTTTTGGACATTGTGTGTTCCGCAAATTAATTCCGTGGGGGGATGGAAATGGGATGCAACCTATGCACTAGTCCAAGTGTATTTCCAGGACCTTTTGGATAAAAAATACATGCACCATTGTGTTAAGATATGTAACCATTTATTCCTCCTCCTCTGTATGAACAGATTTTTGGCTAGAAGTGCCTGAGGTTCTTCGATGAAGTTATCCAAGTATTAGAGTAGATCAGAGACGGGTGTATGCATGTGCCTAATCATGAAAATTTATATAATGTTAATTTTTTATAATATAATAATAAACAAAGTAGCTAGTGAAAACTTATATAATGTTAATTTTTTTATAATATAATAATAAACAATTTTTTATAATATAATAATAAACAAAGTAGCCAGTGGAAATTCCACTCTAACATTGTTCCATATTGATGAAAATATTAGTCTACTTCATAAATTTTTGTTATTATTATTTTAATATTATTAAGCCATTCAAATGATAAAATCAACATTTTATAAAGTTATAACATTGTAATTGTCTATATATTTTAAGCAATCTTTTATTATTAAGCAATTCAAATGATAAAATCAACTTTTTATAAATTTATGACATTGTAATTAGCTATATATTTTAAGCAATTTTACATTTTATAAATTTATGACATTGTAATTAGCTATATATTTTAAGCAATTTTAAACGATGAAATAGATTGCTCCATACTGGTCTATACATTTCTATCAGTATTTTTATTATTATTAAGCAATTCAAATAATAAAATTAACACTTTATAAAGTTAAGACATTGTAATTATCTATATATTTTAAGCAATCTTTTATTACTAAGCAATGCAAATGATAAAATCAACATTTTATAAAGTTATGACATTGTAATTATCTATATATTTTAAGCAATTTTAAATGACGAAATAGATAGTGAATACATATAAAAACGTTACTTAAAATACTAATACTTAAAGTAATTTAAAAATGAGATTTTATAATCAATTAAGAAAGAGATAAACCTACTTTTGACATTCTTTATATAAAGAGTAGTGGTGTAATGGGTTAGTGAGGTCTTATAACAATCTTTAGGATTCCTCATGTTAAGAGTTAGAGCCTCTCACACCATTTCCATTGATTTTTACCTTTTATTTGAACAACAAAAATCATTTGAGTTACCATATATGTTAAGCCAAATAATAAATGGAAACCTAACAATTTAAACAACATTTTGACAAATTAAAGTGATATATCCTAAATATTTTCTGCTATTTACTTTTAACTAAACTAAATTCCATAGTTTCTACTATTTACTCTTAAATAAAGCTGGAAAAAGACATATTTATTACTATGCAATTTAATTGATAATATTAACATTTTATAAAATTGTGGCATTGTAAAAATTAACATTTTATAAAATCTTGCCATTGTAAAAATTTATTATTTTTAGGCAATTTTGAATGATGAAATAGATAGTGAATACAAATAAAAATGCTATTAATAAAGGTAATTTAAAAATTGGATTTTATAATCAATGAAGAAAGTGCTAAACCTAGTTTTGATATTCTCTATACAAGGAGTGGGGGTGCAAACCTAGTTTTGATATTCTTTATACAAGGAGTGGTGGTGCAATTGGAATTAGATTTTATAATCAATCGATAAACCTAGTTTTGATATTCTTTATACAAGGAGTGGTGGTGCAATTGGAATTAGATTTTATAATCAATCGATAAACCTAGTTTTGATATTCTTTATATAAAGAGTGGTGGTACAATTGGTTTGCGAGGTCTTATAACAATTTTTGGGGCTCCTCATGTCAAGAGTTAGCCTCTCATACCATTTCCATTGATTTTTAAACAACAAAATCCATTTGATTTGTCATGTATGCTAATCCAAATGATAAATGGAAATCTACCAACCTAAAGAACCTTTTGACAAATCAAAGTGATATATCTTAAATATATATCTAGTGAGAAATCAAAGTGATATAACTTATATCATTTTTTCTACCATTTACTTTAATGCGGAAAAAAATCTTGGTTCAACTAAATTCCATAGTTTCTACTATTTACTCTTAAATAATGCCGAGCAAAGGCATATTTATTTATTACTAAGAAATCCAATTGATAATATTAACATTTTATAAAGTTATGGTATTGTAAAAATTTATACATTTTAGGCAATTTTGAATGATACAATAGATGGTGAATACATATAAAAATGCTACTACTAAAGGTAATTGGATTTTATAGTCAATCATGAAAGAGATAAACCTAGTTTTGATATTCTTTATACAAGGAGTTGGGATGCAATAATTTAAAAACTGGATTCTACAATCAATCAGAAAAGAGATAAACCACTTTTGATATCCTTTTGATAAACCACAAGCTAAACGGTCATCAAGTTAAAAAAGTGACCACAAGACATTGCACTGAAACTGTTGGTAGCAATGTTTGTACTAGAGTGAAGGAGGATGCTATCATAGGGCACTTGTCGGAGCATAGTTCCCTGGAACTCTGCTTCGATTGGAACTATGCCCTCGGATGGAACTCTGCCCCGGCTGGAACTATGCCTGGCTGGAACTGTTCCCCGGTTGGAACTCTGCCCCGGCTGGAACTATGCCCCGGTTGGAACTTTACCCAAGCTGGAACTCTGCCCGGGTTGGAACTCTGCCCGGTCTGGAACTCTGCCTGGGTTGGAACTTTGCCCGAGCTGGAACTTTTCCCCGCTTGTTGGAACCCTGCCGTTTGTTGGAACTCTGCCTTGTTGGAACTTTTCCCTGGATGGAACTCTGCCTCGGATGGAACTCTACCCCGGATGGAACTGTTCCCCGTTGGAACTCTGCCCCGGCTGGAACTTTGCCCATGCTGGAACTCTGCCCAAGCTGGAACTCTGCCCGGGTTGGAACTCTGCCCGGTCTGGAACTTTGCTTGGGCTGGAACTTTGCCCAAGCTGGAACTTTGCCCCGCTTGTTGGAACCCTGCCGCTTGTTGGAACTCTGCCCTGGCTGGAACTCTGCCTTGGATGGAACTCTGCCTCGGCTGGAACTCTGCCTCGGATGGAACTTTGCCTCGGCTGGAACCCTGCCCTAGCTGGAACCCTGCCCCACCTGGCACTCTGCCCTGGTTGGAACTCTTCCCACCAGGGACTTTGCCCCGACTGGAACTCTGCCCCAGCTGGATTTCTTTGTTTTGCAGAACCCATCTACTAGGTATTATACGTAAGAATATTAGGAGCTTGTTGTTTTCTCATCATTTGGATGAAAATATTGACCAAGGGGCAGAGTTCCAGCCGGGGAAAAGTTCCAACCGGGGAAAGTTCCAGCCAAGGCAGAGTTCTAGTCAGGGTAGAGAATGGACACACCAAACTAGGAACCCTACATGCATAAAACTGCTTGGTCCCAGACCAAGAATGCTAAGAGAAAACTATGGGCTCTGTCCCAGACCAAGAATGCGTGGCAATGTTTCATCCTGGGCAGAGTTCCTCAGTTGGAACCCTGCCCTGGCTGGAACCCTGCCCCGCCTGGAACTCTGCCCCACCTGGAACCCTGCCCTGGTTGGAACCCTACCCCGCCTGGAACTCTGCCCCGCTTAGAACTCTGTCCTAGCTGGAACTCTACCCCGCCTGGAACTTTGCCCCAGTTGGAACCTTGCCCTGATTTGAACTCTAGCACAGCCCAAGTCCTTCCTTAGTTATTCCTGTTGGAATAAGAGCCAGGTGCCAAAGAACTCCAATGACATTCAATGCCAAAGAACTCTACCCAGGTTGGAACTCTGCCCCGCTGGAACTCTGCCCAGCTGGAACCCTGCCCCGCTTGTTGGAACACTGCCCTTATTGGAACCTTGCCTTATTGGAACTCTGCCCAGCTGGAACTTTGACCTCAGCCGGAACCCTGCCCCGGCTGGAACTCTGCACCGCCTGGAACTCCGCCAACTGGAACTTTTCCTTGGTTGGAACTCTGCCCCGCCTAGAACTTTGCCTCGGTTGGAACTCTGCCCTGCCTGGAACTTTGCCCCGGTTGGAACTCTGTGCCGCCTGGAACTTTGCCCCGGTTGGAACTCTGTGCCGCCTAGAACTCCAAAGAACTCCAGCATAGCCCAGGTCCTTCCTTAGTTCTTCCTGTTGGAATAAGAGCCAGGTGCCAAAGAACTCCAATGACATTCAATGCCAAAGAACTCTACCCAGGCTGGAACTCTGCCCCGCTGGAACTAGAACTTTGCCCCGCTTGTTGGAACCTTGCCACTTGTTGGAACTCTGCCTCGGCTGGAACTCTTCCCCAGATGGAACTTTGACCCGGCTAGAACTCTGCCTAGGCTGGAACATTGCCCCGCATTCTTGGTCTGGGACAGGGCCCATAGTTTTCTCCTAGCATTCTTGGTCTTGGACCAAGCAAGTTTATGCATGTAGGGTTCCTAGTTTGGTGTGTCCATTCTCTGCCTTGACTAGAGCTCTGCCCTGGCTGGAACTTTCCCCGGTTGGAACTCTGCCCCGGCTGGAACTTTGCCCCTTGGTCAAGATTTTTATCCAAATGATGAGAAAACAACAAGCTACTAATCTTCTCACGTATAATACCTAGTAGATGGGTTCTGCAAAACAAAGAAATCCAGTTGGGGCAGAGTTCCAGCTGGGGCAAAGTTCCTGGTGGGAAGAGTTCCAACTAGGGCAGAGTGCCATGCAGGGCAAGGTTCCAGCCGGGGCAGGGTTTCAGCCAAGGAAAAGTTCCATTCGGGGCAGAGTTCCAGCCGAGGTAGAGTTCCAGCCAGGGCAGAGTTCCAACAAGGCAGAGTTCCAACAAGCAGGGCAAAGTTCCAGCCCGGGAAAAGTTCTAACCCAGGCAGAGTTCCAGACCGGGCAAAGTTCCAACCCGGGCAGAGTTCCAGCTTGGGCAAAGTTCCAGCCGGGGCATAGTTCCAGCCGGGGTAGAGTTCCAGCCAGGGAACAGTTCCATCTGGGGCAGAGTTCCAGCCGAGGCAGAGTTCCAGCCAGGGCAGAGTTCCAACAAGGCAGAGTTCCAACGAGCGGCAGGGTTCCAACAAGCGGGGCAAAGTTCTAGCCTGGGAAAAGTTCCAACCCAGGCAGAGTTCCATACCGGGCAGAGTTCCAACCCAGGCAGAGTTCCAGCTTGGGCAAAGTTCCAGCCGGGGCATAGTTCCAGCCGGGGTAGAGTTCCAACCGGATGGTTAACAAGATTTACAAAAGTTCGATGTTGTAGAGATCATTATAGTAACCATCAACGTACCACACAACCTAGTCATAGAGCGCATTCATGTTTAATGCTTCATTGAGTTCAATTGTGTTAGGAACACCATGTTGGCCTCCCATGGATTACATATCTGCTTTGAAATATTAGTAAAATTCCCTGATATTCAAAGAGCATGACCTCAATTCTCTAGATGATGGTTAGAGGTGATTTGTATGGTTGCGTAGGAATCCATACCTTTACTTTTATTATCTTCTTTAGGCATGTTCATCGACTCGATGCTTCTCTCACTCAAGTCCTTCATGTCTCTCCTCTTTGTTGGTTGCACATATTCTTCAACACGTAACCTTGTTTATTTCAAGGGTTCTTTATTAAACCACATCATTACATTGTTCTCTTCCTTCCCCTCCACTCTTCATAGGAAGCACCCTCAATTCATTGTTTTCCTTCCCACATTGGTTAAGTCTTCCGTGTTTTTCCATCATCTAATGCATCATGATAAAACTATCATGACCTTCCCAACAAGAAATGATAGGGATCCATATGTATCGCATCTCATAAAACTCCTCATTGTAACTAACCGTATGTCGCTTCCACATCTAAGAAACATTGTGGGCATTGGGATGTGGCATACATTTGATATTTAACTTTTTAATAACCTTTGTAGAAAATAAAGTTTATTTGTCACCTCCATCTTAATTAAAATTGCAATGCTTAACTCACATTTTTCACTCAGTTAATATGTTAGTCTTCCTTTCCTTGGGGTCCTTTTGGAATTGTTTGTCCCACTGCAACTATATTAAACCACAACAATACCTTGTTCTCTTCCTTCCCATCCGTACTTAATATGAAGAATCCTGAATTCATTGCTTTCCTTCCTAAATTGGTAAAGTCTTCTAAGTTTTTCATCATCTAACGCATCATGGTAAAACTACCATGACCTTTGGAAACCATAAATGATAGGGATCCATTTGTATTGCATCACATAAAACTCCTCATGATAACCAATCGTATGTCCCTTTCACAACCAATAAACATTGTAGGCAATGGGATGTGGCATATATTTGATATTTAACCTTTTAACGACCTTTATAGAAAATAAAATTTATGTGCTACCTCCATCTGTATTAAAGTTGCAATGCTTAACTCGCATTTTTCACTTAGTTAATATGTTATTCTTCATTTCCTTGGGGTGCTTCTAGAATTGTTTGTCCCATTGCAACTATATTATTTGAAAAATTAGGTCCTCTCCTTATCCCTTACACACTTCAAATACATGGTCTTTAATGACTTCTTATGATGCCTCAATAGCTCTTTCATCTTTATTCATTCCATCACTCAAGGTCTCTAGGCATTCATATGCTCAATGCCCTTGTATGCTCCACTTGAAAAGAATGCTATTAAATATTTTGCATCTACCTTGACCTCTTGATGTTGCACAATTCTACCCCAATGATCTCCTTCATTAGAGTTGGCATCACCACATGCACTCCCTGCTCTGATGCCAAATTGAAATAGAGGTGATAAAACACCCTACAATAAATCCCATATGCAAGTAGTGAAATTGGATATAATGCAACCCTAAAACACACAAACCCCAATATCAATAAATAAACAACCACAAATTTACCATTAGGAGCTTGCTTAACGCAATATGAAGATAATTAAAAACACAATTCAACAAGTAGACAAATGAATCACAATTTCAACTATTTTCACTCCACTAGAGAATAAATTCATTTCATAAACTAAACCATGGAGTATTGTGTGCAACATCAATTAACATAATACAACTTCAATACATCATATCATAATCTTGCACTTGTGTGCTACATGATCCACTGGAGTTACTAACAACTAAACTAAATCCCTACGACCTATGGTTAACCTCCAAACCCTTGTCTTCAAATTTCCATTGTACCCAACCTATCAAATTGAACCACACATAGCCACCAACTATAGTTTCATGTTAATTGGGTCCACGTCATCAATACTTTCCAATTATAGTTGATCATGTTAATTGGGTCCATATCAATACTTATCAGAATTGCTATGTAAAATCCTACTAAAAACTTCAAAAACTTATACATAGATTATGATCCATTTATCCTTTAAAATACTTAAAATTACTACCAACGTTTAACAAAATAAAGCATTGAAATAAAAATAATTGTAACTAATGAAATGGTAATCCTATAAAAAAAAACCATTTTATCCATCCCATCAAGTCTACAGACAATGAAGCTTATAAATTTCCATTAAATTTAAATATAACCTCACTAAACTTCACTCTATACAAATTTCCATTCAATTTAAATATAACCTTACTAAACTTCACTCCATTGAAATTTCCATTAAGTTTAAATATAAATGTATTCCATTAAGTTTAAATATAACCTTATGCACTTCAGTTCATACAAATTTCCATTAAATTCAAATAAAATTGAAATTGAAATTGATATACCTTAAATGGAATTTGTAAAAATTTCCATTCAAATATCTTAGCGTTGAAATTGCTAAATATCCTAAATTGCTAAATATCCTAATTTAAATCATTTAGATAAATTGTTTTCCATTCAAATATCTTAACATTGAAATTGCTAAATATCCTATTTTATTTAGATAANNNTCTATTTTTAGATGAATCTATACTAGTTTAAAGCCATATGCTTAAATATTTTATTGCAACTCTTTGACCTTCTTTCACATTGTTGTTGAGTCCACCAAATCATGGTAATTAGTCATGTCATCAATCTACATTCTATCTCCAAAACAATATTTTAATATTGGATAAAGTGTTTTGATTTTTTTCTTTCTTATTGAAAAATTGTATTTAAATGTTGGGAGTTGAGTGTAAATTTATCTTATATTTATAGATATATTAATTAAAGTTGGTTTCAGAAGAGCTTTACATATATAAATTAAAATTTGATTTTGAAATGGCTTAGATATATTAATTAAAGTTGGTTTCAAAAGAGGTTTATATATATAAATTAAAATTTGATTTTGAAATGGCTTTGGAGTGGAGACTAGTTGACCACAAGGTGTAGAGGCTATAGGGACAGTGTTGATATCACTAGTGTAGCATTTGCTATAGTGTTAATATCATTAGTGTAGCATTTGCACATAGCAGTTATTGTCGGTGGTCCCTCTTGTTAATTATTTATATTTTAAAAATGAAAATTACATGATCAAAGTATTTTATTATTAAAGAGAATCTTTTAAAACTACCAAAAACTACAAAATATAAATGAATTAGGGTTTGATCCATTTCAAATCTGTTTTCTTTACAGAAATAAAGAACAAAAAACAATAAAATGGGATGATTTAAATGCTTTATTATTATTATCAAACTTCAAGAACACAGAACTTCTTGTGTGACCTTAGAGTACTACAACAAAAATAACTTCTTGTTTGACCTAACAGTACTGTAACAAAAATAGCTTGTTTAACAGAACTTCTTGTGTGACCTTAGAGTACTGCAACAAAAATAAATTATTGTTTGACCTAACAGTACTGTAACAAAAATAGCTTGTTTGACCAAACAGTACTGTAACAAAAATATTCAATGATCTGTATGATCTTCCAGTAATGTATCAAAAATCTTCCAAGAGAAAATCTGCAAAAGCTTCACAAATTAATATACAAAATCTTATGGTTGTACCAGTTATTAACTAAAATGAATCCAACCCCAATACATTCCACACTTTGGCGATATGGTTGAAAAGGAAAAGAAATTACAAACCTGAATTTGTTTTCTACTCATTCCAGAACTCTGAAAGCCTGTTAATAAATATCCATTGCATTTCAATCTGGATCAACCTAGATCCTGTTCTCATTGTTTCATATCATTTCTCTGCTATCATTTTTTGCAGGATGAAATAATTTGTAAGTGCAAGCTAGCAACATCTGGCAAATTAAGGGAAAAATGCACATCCTTCAAAACCTCTGATTTAGAAACCTGAGTATAATTGTATCTTGAAGCTACCACAAAAGAATGGTTCAGGGCATTGACAACTACAGCAATAGAATGAAAATACAGCACATTAATTCATGACTGTGTATACAAGGTAATAGATCCTGAGCTTCCTTTAAAAGGATATGAAATTACATTAGATCTCCTCAGATAACATAATGATGGGGTAGATCCGCAACAAAATGTCAAAATATAGTCCACCTGCAGAAATAATTTCATAGAAATCTCCTGTAGAGCTTAATAGAAAAATCTTCACCATCTTTCCATTCTATATTTCTTTTGGCTTGGGCAATGGAAATGATGGTGCAGCGAATCTTGCAGAGAAACCTTGATAGGGATAAACATCCTCTTCTTGCCAGTCGCCTTCATCGAAATTCTGGGCATAGCTGAGCTCATCATAGTTACAGTGAACTGTTTTGCGAGAATAAATAATGGATGATATGATGCAAGCATCTCTCTTCAACCATTTGTTGCTCCATCTCCACCTCCATCTCCACTTAATCCCACTAGTCCAACCCTCTGCAGTTTCTTCCATCAAGCTAAACCATTGATCTCCTGCTTTCTTCGCACTGTTTGTTCATCCTCTCTGCCACCAACTCTTTCAGATATCATCTTCAACATTTCTTGAATGATAGTGACTTGAATTCCCAGTGCCCTTCATCAACCATGAAAGACCCTGGCCCTGACTCTAAGCCTGACCTTGACTGTGACCCTCCTCTGAGATTATGGAGTCATCATCCTCTGAGACTAAACAAGAAGAGCAGCAGACTTTTATAGATCTCTGCCTCACAGGCTTGAGTGGAGGCCCTTCCATCCTCATAATACTATTCTGAGATGAGGAAGTTGGAACTCAAAATATTCTTCTGCCCCTCCTACTCCATGGACGCCCTGAAAAACCACTACTCAGTGATGACTCTGCCCTCTGCAAGAAAACAATATATACCCTACTCAGATCTCCAAAGGGTGAGTGACTCATAATGAAGAGATGGGTAGTGGATTTGATGGAACGATGAAGGATTCGTTGGTAGAGGTGAAAGGACAGAATTGAGTCCACATACCATCAATGCATTATGCCATCATGTGGAATCTGCAGCCACTCTGAGTGTGTCGTTGGTAACTCTGAGTGTGTAGTGGTGGAGGAAGACTTGTTCGAGTCCTTTAACTTATTTACGACTTTGGCAGAAGCTCTTCTACTTTCTCCCCCTCCTCTGTTTTGTATTCATGAAGAGGAGCACAATTTGGAGGAAGGATTTCTTTGGTTTGATTTCTGAAAGAGAATAGTATTCCTAGTTTGTATAAAATTACAGGTCTAATAGGAATATTTTTTTACTAGTTATTGGCTGAATACATGCCATTTCCAGCCATGTTACTCTGGAAGATTTGTGAAAAGTTACATCCAGCCCTGAGTTTCTTCGTTGCTTTCAAAGTACATGTTCTCTTCTGCAATAGAGTCCCATGCTGTGCGTTTTAATTAGTAGATGACGGTATTGTAAACGGATCAATCAATTGGAATTTTGATTATGCTTGTTAACGCTCAAAGGTATTTCAAACCTTCGAGGTGCAGAGTGCAACCATAGACTGTTAGTAGAAATCATTGTGGGCTTTGAAGGTTCAAATACCTCTTATTTCCATCATGCCGAGTAATAGTATTCTTGGGCACAGGAGAAAACGATGGGCGCTTTCTGTTACATGTAGCCAGCGTAAGTGTTCTGCCATGGCTCTGGAACAGAGTTGTACTCGGGGGAAATTGCAGAACCAGTAGGGAGTAAGCTACCGAATTTTGAAGAACCGCATTCCATCTTCGACATCCATGGGTTCCAGAGGCCTATTCCCATTTCCAGTGCCTTCAGCCGATGACGAAGAGGAACTACTGTGTTCAGCACACAGTGCTTGGGCAATGGTCTCCCACAGAGCCCAGGATTTCCTGAATGAACGAATAAACCCTGAACATCAGCGAGTGTTGTTTGAATTGGCAAGTTCCAGGATCGTCCCGCCGAAGGTACATCCCGAGATGTAGGTGGTGAATTGAATGTAGGGAAGGGACGTGAAAGAGGGGAGACGGCGATGGACGACGGGCGTTAACGACGACGACGGAAGAACGACGTTGGTCTAACGGGTTTAGCGAGGGGCCGGCGGTGGGAGGAATATCGGTCCGGTGCTCGGAGCGTCGGTGCAACGATTGCCGCCGAGCAAAATCGCCGCGTCGGTAGCTTACTCCTTAAAAATTCTGCAACAATTACTAGTTTTAAAACTATACCAATAAAATTTTATGATAATGTAAAGATATAATTAATGACCATCCCCTTACTTTTTTTTCAGATGGAAAGATCCACAGGAAACCCAACAATACTTCCCCACATTAGTGGATGGTAGAGGTGGTAAACCGCCGGCCATCCTCGCAGAAGGCCTAACCCCAAAGGACTCAAGGCTCGAACCCGTGACCTCTCCTCGTACCGAGAGAGTGTGCGCACATCTTACCAATTGAGCTAACCCTTGGACTTATACCATCCCCTTACTTTACAAACAAAAAAAGACATTAGATTTTGATAGTTTAAGAAGGTCTCCACTAAAAAGGGTTATATTCAGCTGGGGTAAAATGTGGTTGAATTAAATTGATCATAAGATGAGGGTATACATCAACTAAGTCATTTTGTACATTGTTAAGACTTGATATTAAGTGGGTCGGTGTATTTTTATTATTTTTAATATCTTTTTAAATTTTACGGTCTTTATTTCTTGGATGCTATTTCTAAATCATAATTTCAAAGTTTCACATACTGCATATGAGTGGAAACTTAATATGCACCAAGACATCGTAAAGTATTTCTTAAGACAATAAATGAAGTAAATGTATATAAAAAAAATTATGGATGTTGCAATAAATGCCGAGAACCATTGTTATTTAGGGAATTTTGTGATTTCGTTTCTCACTATGGTTTCCAATATATCATAGCATTCTATCTTTGCGTCAGAAACCCGTGGCATGCACCAAGTAACACATGTGCCATGCGAGACATTAAATTGCCTTTAACGCTCGATATCGATAGATTATCATCTCCATATAATTGCATCCATTAACTTGAGCTTGGTCCATGTATCTTAACTATGGAAACAACAACTTCTTAAGAGTATATTCAATAGCTCGCAAGTTAAATATACTAGTAATTTGTGACTTAGCAAGGGTTGAGACGTCTGAAGCTCAGTGGGGTGAGCTTCTATCCCACGGGTCGCCTACCCTTCGAGCCTTGTCACAATAGGCCAATAAGAAACCCTACCCCCCGCTGGTTTTAAACCTATGACCTCCAAGGAGATAACACATGTTTTTAACCATTAGGCCCACTCAGGTGGTCTCATTATTATTATCATTTTCAAAAAGGATGATTTTGTTGGTGGATGGATGCACAAAGTCGGGTCCACTTTTTTGTGTCATCAATTTTAGGATTCCGAAATACAATATCTTATTGTTTCTATTATGACATTTGACTTCCTACGCCATTTTTCAAACAAATTATATGGTGCACTAGAAGAAAGATAGATCTATATACACTAATATAAAAAATTCAAATTTTCATTATGTTATGTCCTTAAAGTGCTCATTGTGCCCACATCGTTCTTTTTTCAGGGTTTTGCTGCTTCATAAAAAATGAAAACATCACCAATAATTTTGGAAAATTAATTTTGTACTAGTACAAGATGTCCTCTACATTTGTAAAACAATATTCAAAAATACTATCATGGGGGATTCACCTTGTTGAGAATATCATCATGTTCATTCATAAAGGGGGTTTTTAACTGCGAAAAATCAGGTCAATATATTGTAGGTATTGGGGGGTCGAGAATAGGGCATGGGAGATTTATAGTTATTGGAGGGTATGAAAAGGGGTTTCTAGTAAAAATAAGGAATATATTGTAAAAATAAGGGGTTTTAATTGGAAATATGTATTGGGTGGGTGGGTGGGTCAACAAAAGTATTTTTGTAATTTATTATCAATATCTAGTGAAATTAGGGGTATTCTTTAATATCCATGAACGAAGGCGGTATGACATGGTTTCACTAAGTGAAAACCCCATGAATACTATCAATTAGTTCATATAATGCAACACAAATATAGACATATATGCTATATTGTGCTGAAAATTTAAAAGGCCAATTTTAGCAAAACAAATTTTATAAACAACTACAAAAAAATTCTAAAAGTAAAATTTATATATTATGAAATATTATTTTATTTCCTATATTTTTTTCTTTTTACATCATCTTAATATTCGTTATGCAAGTACCTTTAATTGCCTCTTGAAGTCATAGGTACCTTTTTTCAGTTTGGTGTGGCAATTAAAGTGTCTTTAAAGGAGCTCATTTTTCTGTGGAAACTAAATTGTATTTAAAGGAGCTCGTGATTGTGCATCAACCATATTGCTCTAAGAGTTTCAAGAATAATTTTCTTCTTCCCTTTTGGATATATTTTTTCTTCTTTTCTTTCACTTAAGTAATTAATAGAAAATATTTCTTTAGAAAAATGTATTGTTTAAAAAATATCCATTTACACCACTAATTCCTTGATATTCCACCATCATCACATTCACCAGTGGCAAGGCTAATTAGATGTAACATCTTTGAAGTTAAAAGAATAATTATATTTAATGAACAATTTGTGATTTCATACTTATTTGAGAAGTATAAAAGTCCATCGAATAATAAAAAGAGATATACTATCTACAAGCTATGATCCAAACAAAGAGACACTAAGTTAAAGAATACGAGGAGGATCATCCTCCCTCTGATTCTCTTCCTTAACCACATCCCACTTTTCCAACATAACTTTTAATAGAGATTGATCAATAATTTTGATAAACTATCTTTTCACATGGGAAAAAGGGATTTACAAACTAAACTATAATTGGTAATACAAGATGTATTAAGGCACTTACAATGAATTTTTTTACTATAGAAACTCTTTTGACTTGTTTAATTACTGGTTTAGTGTCCCAGAACACGTGCAACCTAGATAAGTCTTTTTCCAAAGAAACCTTCATAATATTTAGTAAGACAATCAAATATCTTCCCTATTATCTGTTTCCCTACCTAGACCAAGGTTGAAGTTAGTGTAGTATATGCCATTGTGGGGCATCACTCCCCCTACTCCATAAGGGTTAAGGTTTCCTTGGTTGGCCCCATCTAAAAGAACCTGTTGAGGCCTAGAAAATCGCAATCAACAACAGCAAGGGATTCTCCCCAGTCAACGTTCCCAACTAACTTGTGACTGTTTGGTATGGGGAATCCGTCCGGTTTGCGGTCCGGCTACTGTAGGTCAAGTAACAAAAATTAAAAGGTTTTACCGGTTGCGGCCCTGTCCACCGTATATATTTTTTGTGTTTTTTAACTTTAAGTATGATATGCAAGTGCCTATCTAAAATGCAGATTGATAAATAAGGAGTGGTCACAATGTGATGCGCAGGTTCTTACCTCTCGTCTTAGACTCTCTCGCATCTAAACCACACATAGCAGGAAATAAAACTAACTAAGCTGTCCCTAGGGAGTGAGATTATCATTTAATGAGTAATGTATTGTTGTTCATGCATTAAGAAAAATCACAGATAGCTGTTCTTTGATTCAAAACACATAAACATGAATAGATGGATGAACAACAAGATAGCTCATTGTCTGTGAAAACATTCATTACTCATAGTGGAAATTATCATGAAATAAACTAGAGAGCATTCATAAAAGAACATAGGTTCAACAAGTTAGAATGATCTCACGGTTAATGAATAAAAGCTGAAAACGAAATAGTTCCCCTTCAACCACATCCATTGAACAACATTTGAACATTCCACCAAAGCTTTCTCCAACAGGCAAAATTGTAATTATATATTGCAAAACGAAATAGTTCCTCTTACAATGTGTTCTCGCAAGTCTAACTGGGAAAAAGTCCCTTCTCTATCTAACTCTCCTATACTTATACAATAGGCAAAACTTTTGGGCTGCCCCAAATGACTCTTGGGCTTCCCCAACGTTTCACCTCCCAAAATTGTCTTATATTGAGTGCTCATACAATTTACAATATATTACATTTGAACAAACTAATAAATCACTTTAAGTGGAAGGCCCCGCTTGATTATTTAGGAACTTTTTCCATGCTAGGGCTTCCGATGCAATATTCTCAAATTCAGAAGGCTCGAGAAAACGAATGTTAATCTCAAACTTTGTAGCCTGATTTTTAATCACTTCAATTCTGGCTGAGCTCAGGTGTAGTTGATCCTCCAGCAACTGTATATTGAATGCCGAATGGGCCTCTTCATCTTTCAAGATCTGTTCGTCCAAGACTTTGACCTGTTGAATCCTCTGCTCATCCTCTTGATATCTGCTTCGTAACATTTCTATGAATAGGTCATGTTCTGGAAATGTTTCTAATCTCTGCTTAGCAGCCACCTGGCATCGGTTGTAAGTGATCAACAGCCTTCGGCAATACTCGATGAAAGCTCCTTTTGTTTTTTTTATAGCCTTCTTGAATTCTTCTACTGTGTTTATTGCAAACTCCAACAAGTCATAATCCTACCTTAAGCCTTGTTGATCTTTTGCTGGTAAGTCTACAGAAATCTCTTCATTGGCCTCCAACCTTCCTATTCTTCCTGTCAGGACTTCCAAAATGTCCTGAGACCTATCTACAAAATACAAAGAAGTCTCCAAAATTTCTTCTAATCTATTATCTATCTGCAAAAATTTGCATCTTTATTCTTCTATGGACACCTACAGCATATGCATTTTGCTTTCATGTGTTAGGACATGCTCTTTGAAAGGATGAATACTGGTTTGTTGTTCCTTAGCCTCTTTCAAAGATGTTTCTAGTGGAGCAATCTGTCCCTTAAACTCTGCTGCTTGTACTTGAAACTGTTTTTCTGTCTCCTCCATGGTAGCCCTTTGTGTTTCCAGTTCCCCAACTTTGCTTTGCAGTTGGTCTCTTTCTGCATGAAGATTTTCATTTGTTGTTTTTAGTCCATCCCTTTCTGTCCTTAGCTCCTGATATTCCTGCTGCAATTTTGCTAAGCTATCCTGAGCATCTGCTCCTCTCTTTTCAATAGCAACTTCTAAAGCCATCTTGTCTTCTTGGAGGGATTGAAACTCTACTTTTGAAAACTTCACTTCATTCAGCATGTCTTTGAACTTTCTCTTTAATTTGTTGCCTTCATCCCTCTTCTTTTTCAGAGTGTCTTTTAATTGGGCATCAATTTTCCTTGATTGCTCCAGCTCGGATTGTCAGTCTCAGGTCCTTGTCTATCCCATGTACCAAGGTTTTATCATTTATCATCATCCCTGGCTGCCCCCCAGTTTCAATTTTCTTCTCAGTCCTCTTCACAATTCTTTTCTTTTCTCTGCCATAAAAGATGGTACTGAAGTCTGGAACTTTTTCCCCTTTCTTTTGTTCAAAAGGAATCAGCCTTAATCTAGAAACAACAACCTGCCCTAAACTGCTGTCAGCAGTTGTAGTAGGCTCTTGGGAGTCAGGACAATCCTGATCTTCTACTCCTTGAGTGCTTGTGGGGTCAGAAGTTTGTTGATCGGTTGTGGACCCTATCAGTTTCAACCTTTCAGCTTCCTGCTTCTTTAGCTCTTCATCCTCTTTCTTTTTTCTTTCTTCTTCTTCCATCTTGGCAGCTTCCTCTGCACTCTTTGCTGCTTCTTGTTCAGCTTTCTTCCTTTCTTCTTCTTCACTTTTAAGCCAACTCTCGGCCTCCTGTGCTAGTATCCTAGCATCTTCTTCTATTTTCCTAGCCTCTTCTTCATCAGCTTCCTTCTGCTCAGCCTGGCCCTTACCACCTTTAGTGGTGATCTTCTTTTTAAATCTTTTTTTAATGCAGTCATATTTTCTGCATTTCTGAATGTTTCTTCATCCTTATCCCAATGGTTTGTATATTCAAAATGCACATTGGATTCCTTGCAATGTTCCACAACTTTGTTCTAAGAATCATTTCTATGGAAGTTCATTTCTCCAAAGTGAAATTGATCTAGTTCCTATACAAACTCATCAGCCTTTTTAACTTTTGAAAACTTATAACTTCCTAGTCTGAACAATATGGGAGGATAAGTTTCCTTCTTGTGCTCGAACAAAAAAATCCCTATACCATCCAAGAAAACTTGTCTAACAACTTCTTTGTGCACCACATAGTTCGTGGCATATTTGGGAAGTAATGAAGGCGCCCGGGAGCAACCATACATTCTAATATACATCCCTTCATCAGTCAAGTAGTAATTGGCATACTCCTCAATGACTTTGAATGCCTCTTTAGACATGCAATTGCATTCTTTCAAGAAAATCAAAGTATACAAGGGCATAATAAATTGTTCACAAACTTCTCTGTAATGACTGTAGTATTTGTGTGCCCAGAATGGCTTGTAGGTTGTGTACACATGGGTTCTGTCCCTGTCCCATATGCACCTTAGGTTTGGAAATGGCTGGGTGCATAGTATACAATCAATTAATATGGAGCTCATGTAGAACTCATACCTTTTTTGGGACACCCCTCACAGAGCTGAAGCAATGCAGGCTGAGAGACTGTTGGACACAATGTTTTCCTAGTTGAACATAGTCCCTTGGGTGGATACATAGAAGATAATAGGAACCCATCCTAACTTGAAACTCCTTCTGTGGGCTCTCCCAAAGATTCTATTCAGCATTAACGCAATAAGCCTATAAGGGTTTCTTAAAGTAGCTATGTCATATTCCCCTGATGGTCTGGTTTGGAAATTCTTACCAGGTATCATCATTCTTTTTACTATTTCAACCAGGTCTAGGTTAATCTCCTTCAACCAATCTTCAGTTAGGTAAACCTAGGCTTCTGGTAAGTGATAAGCTAATGATACATAACTAGGGCTGTAAGTAGCATAGCCCTGCTTGGCAGTATTGGCCAGAATCATAGTAGTCACGTCTGCCCTAGGCAGAATCCATTCAATCACTTCTGAGCACGGGAAAAGCTCAGGCCTGGTAGCTATCTTCATCAAGGCAGATTTTTCAATATTTGCATATATTGTTAACTCTTCAAAACCGGTATTAGGAACCTCCTAGTTTGAAATCAGTCTATAAATCTCGCCCCACTTGTAGTAAGGTTCCACAAAGATGGTGGCTCTAGTATCCTCATAAATTTACTCAGTATTTGTAATAATTTCCACCTCAAGATCACCTTCAGCAATGGGGGCTTTCTTTTTCTGTCTTTTCGACATCTCGTCTGTGGAAAAATTGCCCTGTCACAAAACAAAAATGCCTTTAGGATTTGAGCTGTTAACCAGTATTCAAAGAACGAAGAAAAACTGTATAAGCATTTACCTCGGCCATATTTTCCATATCTAAATCTATGTAAAATACAAAACCAGGGCTAACTATCAAATACTTCTGCAAAAAATCCTAGATCCTGCCCATGACTAAAATCTAGCATGCTCAACAAAAGGCATCATAACTTTGTTAACATCGTAAAACTTCTCCTGGTAAAGAAACCAATCTAATCGAAACTAAATCCTTGGCGTTATCGTCTTCAGAATAATATGTCCTAACTCCTTGCTCAAAATAAATCCCATCAAAATGAGGCATATCCTCAAAAACTACAACCCTAGTTCCAAACACGTGAGCAACCAAATCACCGGAAAAACAAACCCTCCAGCATTTCAAACCAAACCAGGGTAAACGCCTACCAACTGTAAAAGAAAGGAAAATTGCCCCCCCGGACAGCCATACGCAAACTAGAAAAACCGGTGCAGACAGCGTAACGCTCGTCTGCACCGGTTTCCTAAACAGTCGGAAAGGGTTCGAAAGCTCATAACGGTTCTGCAATAATCATCAAGAAAAATGAGACGCCCCCCCCGTGCGCTAACTGTTAGAATGAACTACATATATGCTCATAAACCCATAAACATATGTGCCCATCAACCACTGAGGGAAAAACCTAACCACAGACGAGACCCTAGTTCAAAACTCAACTGAAGGGGTAGAATCACATGGTTGGCCTACCTGGCAATGAGCTATGTAGTCGACAAGGAGATTCTGAAAACTTCCACGGCGACGCCACCCACGAATGAGCTCTCGATAGCTAGGTACAACGCCCAATTCGAAACGACAAGGACAGTGCAGGCACGAGTTCGCAGGTAAGATAATAGAGAAATGCCCAAATCCCACACACACACACACACACACATATCCCCATAAAAAACACTCGACGAGAAAAAACACCACAATCGGGCGACGGGACAACTAGGGTATCGGTGTCCAAACTACTAATGGATTGCAATGACGGAAGACGAAAAAACTGTGAGCTCCACAGTACAATGAAAATCGTCGGCAAAAAATCACTAAAAAACAACTCAACATCGAAGCTCAACTAGACTATAGCCTTGGACTATAAGTTTGTTAGAATGCCACAACGACGGAAGCTGTAAAGACAAAAGGTTCCGTAGACCAGTCAACATCGGGAAAAAAAAATAGAACCAAAACTCAAGCGAAACATTGGCGAAGAATCAAACATTAGCGCATGGGAAAACTATCACACGGAAGTTTAGTCTACTCCAGAGCCGCAATGACGGAGCACAAATAGACTAAGGCTTTTGTGAAACAAGACTGACGGCGATCAGGAAAGGTCAAAACTTCCATTGAGGTGCTCGCAATTTGTCATTCGAAACGACGGCAATACAAAGCACTAGAGCTCTGACGGTTTTGAAACAAAAACGCCAACAATAGAAATAAAATGAGAGCGCATCGACGGAGAATAGAGCTTTGGATCGGGTCTTTATTCCACTGGACCTCTGCAACGGCGGCTGCGTAGTTGACTACAATCCCGATTCATAACTTCCACCAATTCCAACAACGAGATAAGAAATCACCGTAATTCATAAAAGGTAGCATCAGTATAAAGATATTCATTCAACAATCATCCTAAAAAAAAATCAAAATTGCAATAAAATCAAGCACTCCCAACAAAACTAAGCAAGACAAATTTAAAAGGAGGGTCCCAATTTTTTAGAAATTTGGGAAATCGTTGCAGTTGCAGCAAAACTTTAGATATTATGTTTTGATCGTGTTTATGGCCTTGATATCCATACCCACTACATGAAAAATCATAATGGAACCCATCTCTTAATGATGTATGGACTCTACAACCTGTATCTACTACTCAAAACCACTTGACTATTAGGAGGTGAAGCCAATATCCATATTTTTATATTTTCCTTGAGAGTGGTGCATGGTTATTTGCACATGCACAATTCTTAGTAGGGGTGTTAGTAAGGGCCCCACTACTTGGGCGTTCGGGGGTAGATCCCCCGAGGAGAAAGATTATAGAAAATTCTATTATATTTTGGTTATTTTTGGAACCCTATTATGTATTCTATAAAATGGAAATGAACCATAACATTTTAGTTCAAGAAATCCTTATAGGTTATTTACCCAATTTTAATAAAATTCAAAGCTTCCATTGCCCTATGGTCTTACCTATGCAAATCATGCCTTCCATGTGAATCTCATGTTCTATTATTATTGTTTTTTGCTTTTATTTTATATTTTTCTAAAATTTACCACCAACCCCGCTCATAAGACAAGGATACCCTAAGGAGGCCATGCGTGGTTGTTCAAGGCATCCTTCTTATCCTTGGTTTCCTAGAAGCTTTCTTTGGGATTTAAGGCCCATATTTATTCCCACATCCATGTCCAAAGCCTCAATACTTGTCCTTAGTGCTAAAAGAAGTAATAATGGCATTCGTATCCCCACACATGGATAAAGGATGCCCTTGAGAGGTCGCTTTCGGTGTTCAAGGAATTGTTCTTGGCCCTAAAAGTCTATAATCTCCTTTTAGGGCCTGAGGTCTGAATTTCTTCTTCTAGCTATGTCTAGGGCCCTAATACCCATACTTACTATTGAAAATATCCTAATCATATCAAAATCCCACTTGAAGGCCAATCATGCCTTGAAAATATCTTTTGTGATAATTTTACATGTCTTCCTTCACCCTATATGTTTATAATCTTCCTTAAGGCCTAAGTCTTGGGTATCCTTCCCAACCATTTCTAGGCCCAAAACTCATACCTAGTGGTTGAAAATATTTAATGGTGATCATATATACACTTAAAAACCAATGATCCCCTCAACAAGTTCTGTAAGGTGGTTCAAGGTGTTATTCATGTAGCTTTATCCCTATATGCTTCCTTAAGAGCCTAATGTTTGATTTTCATCCACTAACTATAGTTACATGATTACAGCAATACTAGTACTTAAAGTCTTCTCATGGTACCCATATCCCCACTTTGAGCCCAAGAATACCCTTGGTAGATGATCATGTGTGGTGTTTCGAGGTGACATTCTTGGCCTTGGATGTCTAAAAGATTCATTTAGGTACGAGGGTTTATACCTAATCTTCCAACTATGTGTAAGGCCACATGGCCCATCCCTAGTGATAAGAAAATTATAATGAATCACATATCCCCTCTTAGAGGACAAAGATCCCATATATAAGGAGTGTTTAGTTGTTCAAGGAATTATTGGATCTTAAGCCTTATAAGCTATCTTTAATGCCTAAATCATGAGTTTTCTCATCAAAACATAATCAAGGCACCAATACCCATATGTAGTAATCAACACCTCCTAATGGTACCCATATCCCAACTTTGAGGAAAATGATACTCCTTTCAGGTAACGCATGATGGCTTGAGATATTTTTCTTTGTGTTTGGTGCCTAGAAGGTTACTTTAGGTCCCACATATAACTTTTTCCTCTCTTGAACATGTTCATGGCCCAACAACCCATCCAACGTTCTCAAAACCTTTTGATGGTTCCCATATCACCAATCAAGGGAAAAATATTCCAAAAAAAGGTCATGCATGGTAATTTGAGGCATTTCACATGGCCCTTAATCCTTAGAAGATATATTTTATGACCAATGCATGAGTTTCATTGGTTTAAATTGGTTAATGCCTCAAGACCTATAATTGGCTATCGAAAAATTGAATAATGCCAATATGCCCACTAATAATTGAAGCATCCCATTGGGAGGTCATGTCTTTTGGATTGAGGTGTTGTCTTTGGATTTGGATGCAAGATTCCTTTAGGGCCTAAGGACTATGTTACTTTCTCGACCATGTTGAGAACCTGATGACCCATACCTTATGCTCTAAAATATTATATCCCTACTTGCGGTTCAAATATCCCATATGAAGGTCACGTGTTTTGGTTTCCTCCCTAAACCATTTCTAGGCCTAGAGACACATAATTGGTATTCAGGAACCTGTTAATGGAACCCATGTTTCCACTCAGAGGTAAGGATAAATTGATCAAAAGGTCATCTATAGTGGTTTGAAGTGTTTTTCATGTCCATGAATTCCTAATGGATTCCTTTAATTCCCAACCCCAAGGTTTATTCACCCAAGCACGTTGAAGCCCACTTAGCACTCAAATAATCTTAGTTTCACATATATCCCCACTCAAAAGACAACAATATCCCTTAGGGGATTCACCTTGTTGACCAATATCTAATCATGTTCATTCATGAACAAGGGTTTTTAAATTCTGAAAAAAAAAAGTCTTGATATATTGTAGGTATTGGGGGGTGAGGAGTAGGGTATGCGGAATTTATAACTATTGGGGGTATAAAAATGAGTATCTAGTAAAAATGGGGAATATCTTGTAAAAATATGGCTTGTTTAATGTAAAATATGTATTGAGAGGGTGAACCAACAAAAATATGTTGGTAAGTATTTATCAATATCTAGCGAAATTAAGGATATTCTTTAATACCCCATTAACAAAAATACTATAACATAGTTTTACATAATGAAGACCTAATTTAATACCATTAAGAAATTTTATATGATAATTTAAGTATTTATACTAAGTCTTAGATACATAAAATCTTCCTTTCAGTATAGATCTTCGATTAAACAAACTTCTTTACATATGTATATTCGGAATTAAAGTCAAACCACAAATTAATGCATCCAACAAACTTTAGGTGTTGAAATGGACACCCATCCAAAGACAAAGGAGTGGAATGCACTCTTAAGCAAACACTTTTATGCCTTTCAATAGTTTAACATACCTCTTTAATCATGATTACATTTATATCAACCATGCACTTCAAACTCGTTGGATAATTGTTGTAATCTCACAGATCACCTAAGGTTACCAATAATACATACTAAAAAATACATATAAAAAAGAGACAAGAGATAAGAACAAGTAGGTAAAGTAACAAATTATATTATACAAGTGATTCCATGCAATGCAGAGAACTGAATTGAGTTCTCATCTGGCTCAACAGCCTAATATATATGATTACAGAACGGTTACAAAATAACTACCTGTTGGTTCGGTGAACCGACACGACCTTAGGTGGCCGACCTAATCTCTAGTTTGGTCAGCCGACTGACTTAGTCTGCTGATCGACTAAGTTGGCTAACGTTCAAGTTGAATTATCGACTTGCTCCTTCTACATATCCCCCATGAACAATACGTTTCTTCATCCCGAAGAAACAAGGAGGTACAGAAATTCTTCCTGGCTGGTCTTTAATAGTTATTGTGGTGGGCTGTGAAGTCTGATGGTCGGTCTTTTCTGTACACAGACTTCTACAATATTTGAGGCTGTTACTGCAAGGTGATGTTGGAAATTTGTCCAACTCTGCAAAATTTTCTAGATGTCGATGGTGAGTGTGGTCAATTTTGATAAGATCGTCATCTTCTCTGAAATGGAGACTTCAGCTATCTTCTCCATGTCGGGACCTATAAACTGGTCCTTCTCCTTTGCAGTCTCGATAAGTCGTTTCATCTATGGGCAGATGATGTCGAATTTATCTAAGTTAGGGAGAGCTTTTTGCACCCACTGATGTGCTTCCCTTTCTAGTCTCTGCAGTTTGGCAGTTTCAAGCACTATTTGTTCTTCTATTGTCGTTCTAAGTGCTTCCTCAGTGGTTTTCTTGCTTTTTAATGCCTAAATCCCTTTTTGAGTCTATCGAGTCTGTCGAGTCTGCTGATAAAATTTCCCGTAGTAATTAGGCCAGTCTCTTAGTATTTCTTTAGTCACGACAGACTCCTCCATATGATCTTGCAGCACTTTATAGGCTTCAGAGAAGGCAGTGTGCTATGCCATTAAGAGTCGGGAAGTTTCCTCTTTTTGTTCCTCCTTTGTTTCCTGAATGTGAGCTCGGAGGGCTGACACCATGCTCTCAAATAGCTGATACGCCCTTTCGAGCGGTTTGTCTGTGTCGACCTCTATGGAACCCGGCATGACGGATTAGGCTAGATTCCTGCATTTGTGGAGGAACTCAACCTGTTTTTCGTTCTGGTTGTCAAGTTCCTTACGTATTTGCTCACTTCTTGTTTTTGCTTTGCTTGCTAGGGTCTTCAGAATTTGTCCTAGCTCTAAGTCGGTTAGGGAAGTTGCATCCTTTAATTTGATGTGGACCCTTGATGTCTGTCCATGATGCTCCTTCTTTTGTTTCTCCTTCCTCTTCTTATGCTTTTCTTTTTCTGTTTTTGTTGGCACCTGTGTACCTGCAACAGTCAAGGCAGGGTCTATGGTTTGTGGGATAGAGGCCGATGGTTTCTCTGGTTGGGGAGGTGGGATGACTACCACCTCTCATTGTTTGGATGCAGCTAGTTGGGGTGGGCCTTTCTCTGAGTCGGAGGGTGATGGTGGTGGTGGAGAGGGTGGTGGTGGTGATGGAGTTGGTGAATGGCCGGGGGTGATTGGTTTGGGGGAAAGGTGGGTAAGTGGTGGATTGTCGGGATTGTTGGGGTGAGGAGGTGAGTTTACATCGGAGAACATTTGGTTAATATGCTGGGCTATGTCCTCCTCAGTTTCTTCTCCTTCAGTCAGTGCAGTGGTTGGTAGGTCGGCTTGGGGTACAGTCGGAGTGATAGTCGAGGACCGACGTGAAACCACTTCAGCTTCCTTGTCGGGATTTCTCTTGAAAGTCAACGTGATGGTTGCAAAGGTTCAGGATTATGCTTCCTGTCTTGGTTGGTATCCTCCAGTCGTGAAGAGAGGTGCTTTTGTAGAGATCTTGTGTGCCGACGTAAATATGTCAGGCATCTTCTCAATGAACGCCTGCAAATCTCTATCTTTATCGAACTTTGCTTTTACAGCCTCCGTCATCATGCTTTTGCATAAGTCGAGGGAGCTTACTGATTGTGGTGCCGGTACTTGTTCCTCCATTATTTTCGTCGGTGATGGGGGTGGAGGCGTCGAAACAAGATCAACAAAATTTTTAGGCATTGTCGTAGTCTTAGCTTTCTTCATTCGACCTGCTAGTGCTCCTGCATCGACGAATCATTGGAACTGGGTTTCGACTGACACCTTGTTTGTTGCGGCATCCTCTATGATGTCGAGGGCCGTGGCTGCCAGTTCCTCCTCGTCTTCTGATGATTCTTTAAGGATAAGCTTGCGCTTACCTTTACCTTGTTGTTGTTGTTGTGTCTTGAGCTTCTTCCTAGCCACAACTATCTCCTTTGACAATTTTTGAATAATGCATTTTGTGACAGCATACTTAGGGTTTTCTGGCTCTGTCTCCCCCCTTGGCTCCTGGGTCGGGATGACACTTTCTACAGCCAGAGGAATTACCTGCTACTGTGGTTGTGGCTCTGCGGTTTGGGGTTCTTCCCTCTTTGCAGTTGGAGGTTTGATGGTTATTTGAAGTTGGTCGATGTGTTCGACCGGTGTCTCCTCCGACACAAACGTGCTATATAGAGGTTGAGCTCATAGTCTTCCTCTTTTTCCTGGTCTATGAGCGGCTCCTTGATCGAGAAGTCGACCTGCTTTGTTGCTGCTGGTACTAGTATTTTTGTTTTGGCATGTCGAGACAGTTCCCGAAAGATCTTGTCAACAGATGGATAGTAATCGAGGGCTTTGGTGTTTGAGTTGTCTCCCTACATGTACCATACCGAGGTATGGTCGAGCTCTAGTTGGATGTGGGAGTTTGTTGGTAGATATCTTCAGATGTTTTGAGGCACCCTCCATCTAGTCGTGTGGAATTTGAGCTGTTGAAACCAGTTCTCCAACAGTACTTTCCCACACTCAAGCTCCTCCAAGGTTCCTCTCTGGGAGAATGGCTTAAATCTCCACATATGGAACCTCGACGGCTCCTGAAAGACTGGACTTCCCTCTAGGCAGATATGGTGCATAACTATCCATAATATTAGAGAGGGGAACTTGATGATTCCCCCTGTTTCTTGACACCTTTCACAGACGGCCTTCACCATGTCGGCAACATATTCGGCCCATCTGTATATTCTTCCATCGGTGGCAATGGTGTCAACAGCTTCTAGCATGTCTAACTTAAGGTCGTTGCCTCGACCTGACAGAGTAAGTGTTATTGTAATTATTTTGGCCACAATCTGTGGCATTCGGGTTGTGATTTGGCTAATCATCAACCCCTTGGAGTTCTTACCCAAAGATGACCCTGTGAGCTCTTCGAACAGTCCTTCTTTGATACCGATTAGTACTGGGTTTCCTTCATTGAAGAGACCGGTGAGCTGGGAGATGACGTCTTTTGAGATGTCGACGGGTCGGTCGAAGTAGAACCGACCATTGTGATACCGGTTGGTGATGAATTTGACAGTAGTTTCCTTCGTGCCACCAAAGCTGGCCATAAGTGGTGCATTGACATAGCCGAAGATAGTGCTGCGTTTGATTTTCTCTGTAGCCTGAGTGGTCTTTTTGTTGACATAGGCCCATTCTTGCATCTTAGCCCATAGTTTTTTCCATGAGCCTTCCTGTACCTTGGCATTCTTAATATTTTTCAATCTGCAGACTACAGGTGTATCCGCAGCCTGTAGTTCCTTGGCTTTGGTCGAGGCTCTAGTTTGTTTGGGTGCCATTGTGTTGGTTTGGTGGTCTATTTCACTAAGGTTTTCTCTTTCAGTCGACTAGATTCTCTAAGTCTCTCTCTGTATGAATTACGATGAATGATCCTTCGGCGATCCAGTATTTATAGGCGATGCTGTGGATGTGTGCGTCGATCGGTGTATTAATGGTGGACGTGATGTTCCAGCTGGAATAATTGAGTGTGCGTTAATGGTGAAGTGATTTCGGTGCTCGATGTCATGAATGCGTGATGGGACTTCGAGGTCGTCGGTCGAGGTCGGTTATGAGAATGGTCGATGGAAGTGGTCGGTCGATGAAAATGGTCGATGGTGTTATGTTGATGGGCATGATGTCGGTTGTTGAAATGGTAATTTCCTATCATGGCTTTCTGTGAGGACGGTATTTTTTTGGTTTTTGAATTTTTTAAGTTTCTATGGCTTTTGGTTGATGGTTATGGTCATTATATGATTTTTTTTTAATTTTTAGCGTTTTAGTTGGGCTCCATTAACGAGCTTCCAAAATACTATGCCCTGTAATGTCCTGAGTCAGACTGAGCCATTGGGATGTATCTCTTCAACAACGTAAGGTCCCATCCATTCCGTGTGGAGCTTTTTAGGTTTACCTTTTACCCGAATATTGTAGAGTAAAGCAAAGTCTCCGACCGACAAGTTTTTGTTTTTGATGTTGCGGTGGTGCCATGATTTCTGTTGTTGTTTCTGGATTTCTTGATGTTGTATTGCCATTAGTCGATGCTCTTCAAGTTTGCTGACTTGCAATAGTCTGTCCTTCCTTCCGTGTTCGACATCGATATGTAGGATTTTTGCGATGATAGGTGTCTGTTGTCAGAAGTGCAGTGGAACTATTGCTTCTTGTCCATAGACTAGTCAAAAAGGAGTTTGGTAGGTCGATCGTTTATATGCTATTTTGTAGGCCCATAATACTGTAGGTATTTTCTCATCCCAGCCGTCCTTACTAGCATTACATATTTTGGTTAGTCCTCTTGTTAATGTTTTATTAAATGCTTCAATTGCTCCATTCGACTGAGGATGGTATGATGTACTTCGATAGTGGTCGATTTGGAACTGGTCGGTTAGGGTTTTGATAGTTTTGTTGATGAAGTGTGTTCCCTGGTCGCTAATTAGGGTTAGTGGACATCCAAATCTGGTGTTGATATTCTCATATATAAACTTAGCAGCTATCTCACTAGAACATGTGTCGACTGGTTCAGCTTCTACCCATTTAGTGACATATTCAACTGCAGTTATGATATACCTTGCACCTGTCCTTTTTGTGGGTATAGGAAATGGTCCTATGAAGTCTATAGCCTAGATTTCAAATGTCAAACTTAGGTTTACTGATATCAGAGGCATTTCTGTGCTAGGCAGTGGTCGACCTAGTCATTGACATCTTTCATATCGACTGACAAAATTTTTGCAATCTTTGTGGAGTGTTGGCCACCATAATCCTAAGTGTTGGATTTTCTTTGCAGTTGTGTCCGCTTGAAAATGTCCTCCTGCATGTCCATAGTGTGCTTCATGCATAATGTTATCCCTTTCGTGTTCTAGTACACACCTTCTGAGGATGTCATCTAATCCCATTTTGTATAAAAATCCATTTATAAGACTGTAGGGTGCAGCCATCATAGTTAAGATCTTCTTTTTCTTTGTACTCATTCCTTCTGGTGCATGTCCATCTTCCAAGAACTGAACTATTTATTCTAGTTCTGTTGGGATTGCTTCTATCTGAAATAAATGTGCATCGGGTAAGTCATCTTCGACTCCCATCGGTTCTTCTCCTATGTCGATTCGGGATAAATGGTTGGGATTGACATTTAACTTGCCTGGTCGGACAATGACTTCAAACTCAAATTCTTGGAAGAGAAGTAGCCATCGATAGATCCTTCCATGATGTAGTGATTTATTGATGAGATACTTAAGTGCCTGATCGTCTATATAGAATATAAATGGGTTAGCTAAGAGATAATGTCGATATTTTTGTAGTGCAAAGACCATGCCTAGGGCTTCTCTTTCTGTTGTTGAATAGTTCCTCTCAACCTTGTTTAATTTTTTGCTACTGTAAACTATAGGATAATCCATGCCATCTTCTCCTGGTTGCGTTAAGATTGCTCCTATTGCTAACCCTGATGCATCAATGTGAACATGGAATTTGATCGACCACTTTGGAAACTTCAGGATTGGTGCTTTGATTGATTTTATTTTTAATTTTTTGAATGATATGTGGCATTCCTTTGTCCAGTTGAACTCTTGATCTTCCCTTAATAGTTCTTCAAGTGGATGGGTCATATCTGAATAATATCTTATGAATTTTTTGTAATAGCTTGTGTGGCCAAGTAACACCCTAACTTGTTTTGGGTTTACTAATGGTTTTAGGTCGAGGATAATTTTGATCTTTGCAAAGTCAACCTTAATACCTTCCTTACAGACAATGTGCCCTAATAATATCCCTATGGGGGTCACAAATATGCATTTCTTGATGTTTAGGGAGAGGTGAATCTGTCGACATCTTTCCAACATAAGTCTAATCCATTTGCAATCATCCTTTAACATGGAGTATATTTTCCAATCATCAAAGTATACTGCCATGGTCTTGTAAATATATTCTTGAAATGTTTTGACCACAATTCTAGAAAATACTGTAGGTGCATTTTTTAATCCAAAAGGCATAACCTTGTAAGCGAAGGAGCCAAATTCACACACAAAAGTTGTCTTCTTCTGGTCTTCTTTAGCGATTGTTACTTGGTTATAACCTGAGAATCCATCTGTAAATGAGTAGCATTCATGTCCTGCGACCTCATTCAAGATTTCATCTGCATAAGGGGTTGGAAATGGGTCTGTCAGTGTCACTTTGTTTAGTTCCCTGAAGTCAACATAAATTCTTAGTCTGGTCGGATCATGTTTCTTAGGTTGTACAACCACTGGACTTGCCCATTCTGATTGGTTGATAGGATAGATGATGCCTGTGGCAAGTATGTTATCAATTTCCTTTTTGACTATCTCCTTGTATTTGTGAGCTAGTTTATAAGGCCTTTTCTTCACAGGTCGAACATCAAGCTTAGTATCAATCTTCATTTCTCCCATTTTGTGGACTAAGCCTTTGAGGTCTTTATAATCTCGAGCTAATACATCTTGGAATTCCTTTAATAAGTTCACTATCTCTGTGGTTTGTTCTTCACTCCAGTAGTCACCAATCTTTTCCATTTTTGGTCGATCATCATTTGAGATGTCGAATTCTTTAGTTTTGACTTTAGCATCTAGCCATTCTGGTGCTTTGGATTCATTGATTGGTCGACTTCCTTCTTTGAACTGTGAGAATGTAGAAGGGAAGTCGGCTGTAGTCATTCTGTTGGTATCTTGTTTGTCAGTTGTTTCGAGTTTCAAGATTGTACAAATAGGTTTGGTCGTTTTGACATGGTTGGATTTCCATTTAAATCCTTTTCCCTCTGTGTTTTCATTTTCTAACTGTAGTCTTGTCGACTTTGGTTTTGTCCTTGTTTGTATATTGTTACATTTCATTGTCTATTGGTTATCTGTTAAGGGTTTGTTTTCGGTCAGCTGGATAAATTCTTTAATTTGTTTTGTTGTTTCGACTAAGTTTTCGTTTTGTGGTATAAAGTTGAAATATTTAATGAAATTTTCCATGAGTTCATGCCATAAGAAGGTTTCACCTCTAGCTTCTTCCATCTTATACCATTTGTTTGGTAAGTCGACGAGGGTTTATGAAGTGTGGCCATGCTCGTTCATCCTTGTATCCAAGTATTCTCCATTCTCTTTCACAAGTTTTAATATGATCTTCTGGGTTCTGACCTTGAGTGAATATAGGTATCTGAGCTTGTTGGGTTAACTTCTTTCCTCCAAACCTTTCGACAAAGTAAGTCGAATTAGTTGTCCAAATCTGCAGTCTTGTTTGATGGGTATCCCACCATCTAGCATCTTGTCTTGTAAAGGTTTCTACCAAGCTTTGAAGTCCGCCATGTTCACCAATATTTTTGGAAACTTGTTCGCATGACTAGTGATTCCCTTTCCTTGTATCTTGGTACCTGTGTAGTGTTTACATTGGTAGGTTGTAAGGTAGGGTATTCCCTAATTTTCTTCTCAAAGAATTTTGGGACAATGGACACTATGAAGCACTGTTGGGTGGGATTTTTCTGCACTTTTTCTATAGTCCAGCACCCTCTTGCTTGTGTTTCATAGTTCTCGATCTCCCAATCATATAATTTGTCATCTGAATTATAACCAACTGAGTCTTGGTTGCCTAAATGAAGTTCTTCATGGATATTTGGTTCGATATAATCTGCATTATTTTGGATTTGGTAGAGTTGTCGAACATCGACTTCTTCATCAATAGGTTCAGTCCAAGGTTCTCCTTGATATGGGTGAATAGGTATAATGACCTTTTGTCCATTTCCTTTTAATTTGATTCGCTCCTTGTCTAGGCATATCGATGCTTTCATCTTTCTACCCCAAGGTCGATCGACTAACGCTGGGAAGGAACTGGATCCTTCCTTCAGGTCAATGATTTCGAAGTCGACCTTGGTTGAGATTCCTTTTATAGTCGTGTCAACATTTTTCCAGACTCCGATAGGCTCAATTAGGCCCTGGTCGACGAGTTTTAGGTATATGCCTATCTCATAGAGTCGAGGTCTGCCCATTTGTTCCCAAGTGTCACGAATAATGATGTTTACTTGTGAGCTGAAATCGAGCACTACTTGTCGGACATGGTATCCTTTTATTTCCAGGTCGACAAGTGGGTCAACATCACCTTTGTCTTTCTGATTTAAGCTGCAGATGTTCTTTGTAAGTTTTTCAGAGTTGGTACATTTTATTTCATATAGCAAATCGATGAACTGAGATACTGAGTTGTCTTTTTGTATGAGCTGGATTAATTTGTTTATTGTGTTATGTCGAGTGTCGTGAACGTGGTCTTGTCATGCAAGTTCTTTGAATACATTGGTTTCTTCCTTGTATGTTTGTTTTTGTTTTAGTGGGTCAGGATAGACATGTTTCTCTTTTATTTTACTGATTCTTGGGTTATCAGCTCCTGTTTTTGTTCCTTGTCGAGTGACAATATGCAAATTTTTTGTGTTTATTACATCATTTTTTTGTACACAAGACAAGACATTAACATTTTTCTTTGTATTTATTTTTTCTAACATGGTAGGGAAATCCTCTAGTGAGTGATCCCCTACTCCACAGTGGGTACAAAATTTGAGGTCAGTTCTGTCTTTACACGGACAGTCTGCGTACCGATGTCCCTCTTTATAACAGGTAAAGCACTAGATGGGTTGACGTGGTTGGATGTCACGATTCCTAGGGAATCAACCTCTTCCTCTGTAGCCTGCACATCGATTGTCGTACCAGTGCTCATATCGTCGACCGTCATATCTCTGCCTCTTCTGATCATTTGATAAGTTGTTTTGCTCGTTATGCTATGCCACTGTATTGGTTTGGTAGACTGACTGATAATTCTGTTGGTTCTTTAGGTTCAAATGACAGTCGGTCGTGTTATGATTTTTAGTCTCGCAGATGGCACACCAGGAGGCCTTGCCATTCTTCATGTTGAACGGGCAGTGTTTTGTCGAGTGATCCCCGTGCTCTTGGCAAATGTTGCAAAATGATTTGGTCTGCACAAATTGAATGTCCTATCGGCTGTATTCCTGTCGACAGTTATCTTTGGAGTGGCCAGCCATCGAGCATTTGGTGCACCAGATCTCCTGATTCTTAAGGTTTAACTCCTTTAAATACTTCTGTACACTCTCGAGCTGTTCTTCCAATCTGTGGTCTGTGGGGTAAGCGGGTATGTTTTCATCCATCTCCACTTGAAGAGCTTTTGTTAGCGCATCTTCGTAAGACTTGAACGTTTCCAGACTGATGTGTCGGCGCACTTTCTGAGATAACCCTGCAAGAAACCACTGGATTAGTAATTGTTCATCTATAACATAGTCCAGCTAGCTCAGAAGGTCTTTCCAACGCTTATCATAGTCACGGACAGTTTCCCCTGGCTTCTGTGATGTAGTTTTTAGTTTTTTCGCTGCCAGGGGTTTGGCATTTGGAGTTTTGAAAAATGATAAAAATCGCACCTTGATCTCGGCTTTGGTTGCTCTAGGTTGTCTTTCCGAAAAGGTCATATACCAGGTCAATGCCCTTTTCCTGAAGGCACCGACGAACTGTGCCATTTGTCTATCTTCGTTTGTAACTTGGTTGGCCTCCCAAGTTGACTCGCAGATGAACAAGTGTCATCTGGGATCCTCATCCCCCTCATATAGAGGTATGTGAGCCAATCCATGACCCATGTCTAAATCACTGTCACTTCTCTCAGGAGGTGGTGGCGGCGGAGGTGGGTGTGGGGGTGGTGGGTTTATTGGTTTATTCATCTCTACGGGACTATGGTTGACGAAACTTTTGTTCCCATCGGTTCTCAATTCTTCGTCGACTGGCAGTCGGTTGATGTCGACTTCTACTGTCGATGGTCCACTGCAACTATTTTTCCACAGTTCTAAATGTTCTATGTCTTCTAAAGCTATATTTGGCAGGGGGGGTGCTCCTTCATGTGTCGGTAAGAGTAAGTGGATACTTCGGTTGGAGGGTGCCGCTTGAAAGGTCACCCAATTCCCTTCCTCTGGTCGACGTATAATGAGGTGTCGTCCAGTGTATGTTTCGTCGTCTAGTCAACTCCATATACTAAAGTCACCAGCTCGTAGTCGGAGGTCCTCTTCGATAATAGTCTGTATCCGAGTACGCGGATTCAATGGAGAGAGGGTTGTTCCTTCATGGGGAGCTCTTAATTGGAGAGCTTTTGGCTGCTCTATCCACAATTCTTCCTCTGTAGGGGACGCCTCTTGTTCCAAGCCTTCTTCATGTCGGTCATGACCCGACTCTGGCGGATTATCTTCTTGGTCGGTCACCCTAGGACTCCTTCCTCCATGCAGCTCTAAGGCTCTTTCTCTTCTTGCTTCCCTCCTATGTTGTCTTTCTTCCCTCTCTATTTTCTGAATGTCCAACATACCTTCGTATGATACTATTCTCTTGAGTTCCCTTTTGGTCAAATTCTCATTACTGATGAATGGTATCTGTTTCTAGTCGACTAGAATCCACTCTACTCTATCTCGACATATGACCAGCTACCCCCCATAGCATACCCAACGCTTTTAGAAAGCCCAGATAGTTCTATCTATTTGCTCAGGAAGTATTCCCACTCCCTTTCTTGCGATAAATTTTTCCCACTTGCTCTGCTTCTCCTCCCAGTTAGAATTTGATGGCATTTCATGAAGTGATGGATGAGGTTCGACAATATGTCCTACTCCCTTTTCAATCAAGAATTTGAACAACAAGGTTGGTAAGGAACACAGAAATTGCTTGGTGAGATCTGTGTAAAATTTCTCCTTAACTGTTTCCATGGAAGTTCTATCTTTGACTGCTTGCTCCTCATAGAAGCCGTCGGCGATTTTCTTGAACCACTCCAACAAGTTTGTTCTACCTCCTTGTATCAGTTTTTCCAACAACTGTTGTTCTTTAGTCCCTTCCGGCTTTCTCATCCAGGAGTTTCTTCAGAAGTTGGGGCACTGATTCGACAAACTTTTCATGCATTTCTATGAAAAATCTTTCTTTTTCTTGTGCGACTGTTAATTTGTTCCTTCGTGCATAATTCTGCAAATAATTTGCAACTTTACGTTCCCACCAGTCCTTAATCTCCTGCTCTAGTATAATCTGTTTGCATACATTTCAAACATGTACTACTGGCAACAGAACCAATGTTGTAATCTCACAGATCACCTAAGGTTACCAATAATACATACTAAAACATACATATAAAACAGAGACGAGATAAGAACAAGTAGGTAAAGTAACAAATTATATTATACAAGTGAGTCCATACAATGCAGAGAACTGAACTGAGTTCTCATCTGGCTCAACAGCCTAATATATATGATTACAGAACGGTTACAAAATAACTACCTATCGGTTCGGTGAACCGACATGACCTTAGGTGGCCAACCTAATCTCTAGTTTAGTTAGCCAACCAAATTCGTTGAATGATCGACTAAGTCGGCTCATCGACTTAGTCTTATGATCTACTAAGTCGGCTAACGTTCAAGTCGACTTATCGACTTGCTCCTTCTACAATAATTTTTTTATGTTGGACAACTTTTCTATATATATATAAGCATAATGAAATCAAGAACACTCTCAAAGCTCGAGTGCTTATGTCGTACCAAGTATTAAAATTTAGCATTAAATATTTTCATCCATTTGAATTGCTATTGTTCGGTTTTTTTTTTCACATGAAAAAACAGTTCTAAATTTTATAAAATCGTGTCAGAAATTCGACAAATGCCATGTTACATAATATCATGAGGTCATAGTGATCTTACTGATCATAATCACAAAAATACATCAGATATACAAACTGCAAGTCCACGTGATCATACTGTCCATAATCACAAAATAGTTCAACTATTCAAACTACAAAAAAAGTTGTGGATCCCTGCTGAAAGTCCAACAAAACTAATTAGTCATAATAACAAAATAGAAAAACATACTAATCCAAGGGGGATCAATAAAGATGTAAGGAACCAGATTCTGTCAATAGATTTCCAGAGTATTCTTCCCATCTTATAAAACCAATGCCCAAACCTATTGCTCTTTTAGATAGGTCGTCTACCAACTCATTAAATTCTATGTAAATGTGATGAAAGGTAAGGGATCTAAAATCTCTGAAAAACGCTTTGACCCTGGTCAGCCAATGCTTCAAAGCAACTGAATGTATCTCATGTTTTTTCATAGCCCAGTCGATGACGACTTTAGAGTCTCCTCTGATCTAAAGGGACAGAAAGTTTTTATACTTTGCAAAGAACAAGAGTTCCCATAAGGCCAAAATATCTGACTTGGTATTCATCCTATAACTAGAATCCATAAGAAGTATGAAGGAGATGAGACTATCCACAATGATGACAATACCAGCCCCACTGTCCCCCACATTGGAGGCACCATCAAAATATCCAATGATACCTTCGCAGACTTCAGCAGGAGGACCAATTCTTCTAGTAGTAACAGATCTGGAGCAAGACGTAGAAAGAGAAAAGGAAGAGCAAACCATCGTAATGATACTGCCCTTTGAAACAGGAACTTGTTTAAAAATAGATGCATTGCGGGCCTTCCAAAATTCCAAGAGAAGAAGGCTGAGAACACTGAGCGAGAGATTAGTAGCTTGCTTCCATCGCTCAAAATTTTCCACTAAAGAGGGAGAATCCTAGATCCAAGTACCCCTAAGTTGAGAGCACAAATCCTGACTGTTTTTTCTAAACACCTGACAAGCTCCAAAGATGTGTTCCATCGATTCCAGATTTTGACAACAAAAAATACATCTTCCAGGACCCTCAAACCCCCCACGTTGGAGATTGTCCCAAGTAAGAATTTTTGCATGAAGAGCGAGCCAACAGAAATAATTGATTTTGCTCATAACTTTCATATTCCACAACGCCTTATACCATCCTTGAGCCTCCCGGAATAGGTCTAAGGGATGAAAAACCAGCAGAGAAGGTGCCCATCAGAAAAAAATCATTGCCAACCAGTAAAAAAACTCCCGACAAATAAACTATGACAGTCATATCACAAAAAAAAAAACCCACCCTGGAGACGGAATAGAAGACAAGAAAATAATAATATTGAGACGACTCGAAAAAGATGGGGAGCATAAGACACCAAAGGGTCAGAATGCCAACCAATACAGCTAACCCTCGAGCATACCCAGTGAAAGAGCCCAGGAGGAAAAAATGATGAAAAACGACGTAGACCTGCCCTCAGAAAAAGTGCAGCGACCGTTGGATGCCACAAGGTAAGCAATGGCTGCACAAGGTGCCTCAAAGGAGGAAAGGACACAGAAGAAAACTCGCCAAAGACCCAAAATGTAAAAGGAAGGAGAAAGCAGTTTAAACAGCTAAACGCAAGGCCGGATAATGCTCACCAGGAGAACAGTAAGCGTTACAGAGCCTCAAAACACCACAAAACCCTAGCATCCGGTGGCTTCCAACCAAGGGAGTTGCATAACTCCATCCTACTCTCTCTTCAATTGTTTGGTGTTTAACACTGAGAGACCTTTGCTTCTAATAATGAATCGAGTAAGAACTTTTACATTATAATGGGATATAAAGTAAATTACTTTTCATAAGGCCTTTAATTATAACTTCATTATTTAGTTAATTATATTTTGGTGGATTAATATTAATTTCATGCTATATATTCGTTAATGTTAATCTTAGAGAAAAAAATATGTTTCTTAAGGCAATTTATATTTTTCATTAATTTCTTCTTTAATAAGAAGAAATCCATGATTTTCTTGATATGTAATCGTTTTGAGTTCATTTATGTTAATATTAACATTTAAAATTGTCCATTGGTCATGTCATCAGTCTAGTCACCCGCATATATCATCATTCTATCTCATTTCTATTTTATTCCGTCACTTGGATCTTGATAAAACATTGTAAGAATAAAAAAGTCAAAACAAATAAAAAAGTGACTACCATAAGATTAGGTCATTCATATTTCTAGGAAATGAGTGACCCAGGTCGCTTAAAAACCTTTGAAATAAGCAACCCAAGTGGCACAAAAACTCAAAAAAAGAGCAACCTTGCCTTGACATAATTTTGATTATTTCCTTCTTTTTACCCAGAAAAAAAGAGGAAAACTAGGCACATAATCTGACTCAACACAAATCATGGAGCAGATTCATGGCATAAAAAGCCTCCCTGGTCCTTATCCCCACAACCATTCACCAAGCCTATAAATGAACCCTCACGCTCCCCCATTGCACACAATTCTCCATTCATTTGCTCAAGTCATCGTTCTGCCCAAATTTTTCTAAGATTGGAGTTAACCTTCTTTGTTTCATGGGATCTTACTTAGTGTAACTATGTTATAGTGCCTTCATTGATGGGATATTAAATAATACCCATATTTTCACTAGATATTGATAAATGCCTACAAAAATACTTTTCTTGACGCCGCCTCCCAATGCATATTTATAGTTTAAAACAACCCTATTTTTACAAGGTATTTCTTATTTTTACTAGATACCCATTCTTACACCCCCCAAAACCTATAAGCCCCCCATATCCTACTCCCTGCCCCCCAATAACTATTGACTTATTTTCACAATTAAAAAACGCCTTTATGAATGAACATGGTAAGATATTGGACAACAAGGTGAATCTCCTATATTTTTTCCTATTTCACATTTCTAGAGATCGCTATCATGATGTCTGACCAGAGAATCATGCACTGCTAAAAAACCAAATAGACCCTCCCTCATTCATATAGTTGCAAGGGCCCTTCTACTACTCTTACGAGGTGACTCTTACTCCTGTACTATTTCTTTTAATATGAAAAACACAATCTTTTCTATATATGTTGTTTTTGTCTATATTAATGATAAAAAATGTGTGAAAATATTAGTTTAAATCTATTTCAATATTGTTTAATTTATTTATACTTGCAGGTTAGTTAATTTTTCTTTCCTTTTTCCCTTTTAAAACTTTGCTAAGATATGCACAATCCTTAACAATTTCCTTTTGGCATGTGTAAAAACACATGCTACAATTAATTTTTTTTAAATGAAAGTCATGTTTATCAAAGCAACTAATGTTTTTCAGTAATTTATTTTTAAATAAGTGCTACGTAGTAGCTAGTCCTTGCCGCTTATGTTAATGGTGATATTTCTATTGCTCATGAATGGATGAATGAATTACTAAACAAAAGAAATAGAAATTTGTGTTTTCTAGATTACACAAACATAATCTATTTTAAATCATAAATCAAGTGAAAAAATAACAACCCAAAATTTTATTAATCCTACATACATTGTAACATGGGTTTCCTTTTGCAGAATCGTTGTGCCTTTGATATCATGAAACAATTGGGAACTTATTTATTTTTTCGTATAAAATCCATGATCTATGCTACAATGAGAAATGGAAGACAAAAAAACATCGTACAAATGATATCTGCATCCAATCCATTTGAAACACAATCCTACACCAAATTGATGTTAAACACATAAAGACATAAAAACATTGCGTAAACTGTAACTATATTGTAGTTTTCATAAAACAATCCTACACCAATCATTGTTAAACACATAAAGACATAAAAACATTGGGTAAACTATAATTATGTTGTAGTTTTCATAAACATTTATGAACAAAATTTTGACTTCGGGTGATGTATCATTTACAAAAAGATGGAAGAAAAAGTTTCATTCTATGTTAAATAGAATGTGTACATGAAAGTTCATCAAAGTTCAAGTGGGTATGATATTTGTATTGAAGTTTTCATAAACATTCACATACAAAATTTTGACATCTAGTGATGTCATTTGCGAAAAGGTGCATGGAAAAGCTTCAACATAAGTTTGACAGAGCTAAGTTGTTGATTGCGAGATAGTATTTGCAAAAAGATGCATGCCTTTGATGAACTATATCTCCTTAATTGCATAGAGAAAAAACAGGGTAAGAGCTTGGAAATAAAATTTAAAACATAAAATAAGAGTCTATTTGATCAAATATATTAAAAATGAAAATTTTTTTCTTAAAAATTATCATGTTGCAATATATATATATATATAAGGTAACTATGTATAGCACAAGGGACTTGCTGAAATTTTCATATGTGAATAGAAAGTTCTATATGCACTGTAGCTATAAAAATTAAGCTTGATTTGTTTGTAGTTGTTTTCAACTTTGATGATGTCATTGTTTTCAATATTTGAAATGCTATGCATTATTTAATGTTGTGTCGCTAGCATTGCCAGCCATTGGATCTCAGCCTATTTGGGATGCAATGACTAGCAGTACGGCATGTAAAATATTTTTTGCAACCGCGGTTGCTTTTGTGCCACACTCATAGCTCTCGACAAGCTTGTCGATACTCTTGAATCAGTTTATGTTTGGGGTAAATAGGGATTCCTCTAAAGCTGTCTCAGTCTTTATGGGTTTACCATCCATAATTAAAGGGCAAGGGAAAAAAATTATCCCTAATTATAATTCACCCTACTTGGACGTGGATTTTATCCTTCTCTAACCGAGCTTTTCCATTCTCTCCAGGTCTGATGGTTCTTTAATAAATACCATAAAGGTAGCCAATGTCTGGTCGAAGTAGTATTTATACAAGGATAAAGCCAGCCCTCTAACTAAGGAGGCATCTAAGAAAGGATACGGTAAGTCAAATCTATTTCTAGAGCTATTATCGAAATGTGTTGGATTTGAGATCCACAGAGAAAATAACACATAGAAGATATTAACAGAAATACATAAATGAACACAAAGGTTTACTGTGGTAAAACCCCCGAGAGGGAAACATCCACGGAGTAATGGTATCGGTCTTCCTTATTATTCAATGAATGAAGATTACAACAACTTACAACTCTCCGACTCTTCTCTACGAGAATACAAGAAATATATACATTTCTTTCACGGTTACTCTTAACTGAACAAACTAAATTAATTCGGTAAGTCCGTTATGCAGCCACCGAGAGAACGGTTGTCACCCATTTCCAATAATCTCCACCTTGTCAACAATTTACCTGATACCTTGCTCATTGCTCTATTCATCACCTTTCCTCCAAGCCTAGAGAAGCTAGGCACCACCGTAGCTTCTCTAAAGTAACCGGCTTCGTGAACATGTCTGCACTATTCTATTTAGTGTGAACCTTTTCAAGAACCACTCCACCTTCATCAACAACATGTCTAACAAAATGGTATTTTATGGGAATATGCTTTGTCTTACTGTGATAAGCTAGATTTTTAGCCAAATGAATAGCACTTTGACTATCACAAAAAAAAATTGTAGTGTTCTGAACGTTTCCTAACTCACCTAGCAAACCTTTTAACCATACTGCCTCTTTGCAAGCATGTGAAGCAATTATATATTATGCTTCTGTAGTGGATAAAGCAACAATATTCTGAAGCTTTGACATCCAACTAATAGCTCCACCTGCAAGAGTAAAGACATAACCTGAAGTGGACCTCCTCTTGTCCAAATCCCTTGCAAAATTATAATTAACATAACCATAGACTTCATCACTACAACCATCAAAAGTGATACAATAGTTGCTTGTGCCTCTTAGATACTAAAGCACCCATTTCACTGCTGCCTAATGCTCTTTTCCTGGATTTGCCATGTATCTACTAAAAACACCAACTACATGTGAAATATCCGGTCTTGTACTTATCAGCTCATACATTAGACTTTCTACTGCATTAGCATATGGTATATAAGACATATACTGCTTTTCTTCATCATTTTTAGGACTCAAACCTGAAGAAATCTTGAAATGAGAAGCTAAAGGGATATTAACAGGTTTCACTTTATTCATACCAAAGCTCTGAAGTATTTTCTCCACATACTTCTTTTGTGATAACCACAACTTGCCATTTTTCCTGTCTCTATGTATCTGCATGCCAAAGATCTAATTTGCTGCCCCTAGATCCTTCATATCAAATGTCCTAGCCAACTGAGCCTTTAACCTGCTGATTTCAAACATGCTCTTGCTTGCGAGAAGCATATCATCAACATATAACACCAAAAATAATAAACATGTCATTTTCCAACTTTTTAAAGTACACACAATGATCATACTCACTCCTAGTAAAATTCTGACTCACCATGAAAGAATCAAATTTCTTGTACCATTGCATGGGAGACTGCCTCAAGCCATACAATGAATTTTTGAGCTTGCAAACAAACCTCTTGTTGCGATTCTGAACGAACCCTTCTAGTTGTTCCATGAAAATTTCTTCATCTAAATCCCCATGTAAGAAAGTTGTTTTGACATCTAGCTACTCTAACTTGCTCTAACTCCAAATCATATGAGGCAACTAGTGCTAACAAAATTCTGATAGAAACAAGTTTTACAACTGATGAAAAAATCTCATGAAATTCAATACCTGCTTTCTGAGAAAACCCTTTTGCAACCAGTCTCGCTTTGTACTTCAGTACAGTGTCATCAGCTACTTTCTTTAGTTTGTACATCCATTTGCAACCAACCACTTTCCTACTCTCTGGAAGTTCCACAAGATCCCATGTCTTGTTCTTTGCCAAAGAATCCATTTCTTCTTTCATTGCAAGTTTCCATTTGTCACTATCAGACACTTTGAATGCTTCATGATAACCGTTAGTTTCTCCTTCATTAGAAATGAAAGCAACAGATGTGACAAAATCATCATACCTCTTTGAAAAAGTTTCGTCCCGTGTAGATTTCCATAGAGATTGTTGTGGTATCTTCTCTATTTCTGTTTGCTTGTCTTCTTCCTGAGGAGTGTCCTCATGAATATCCTCTTCCTGGACATCTTCATGATTCCCCTTTGTAGATGACTGAGTATCAAACTGAACTTGCTGAAACTGTGGTACATTAGTTTGTTTCAAATCATTACTTACATCTAAATTTGATAGAGAAAGTTCATTAAATGTTACATCTCTGTTTATGATGACTTTGTGGACAGTAGGATTCCACAATCTATATCCCTTAACACCATCACCATAGTCAACAAAGATCAATTTTCTTGATTTAGGATCTAGTTTGGAACGCTGATTTTTGGGAATAAGAGCATAAACTTCACAACCAAATACTCTAAGATTAGAATAATCACATTGTTGACCTGTCCATACCTCTTTCAGAATTTCGCAGTTAATGGCCGTTGATGGTGATCGATTGATCAGGTAACAAGTTGTAAGCAATGCCTCTCCCCACAATTCCTACTACAAGTTTGCATTACTGAGCATACTCCTTTTTCTTTCAAGAAGAGTCATGCTCATGCGTTCAGAAACGCCATTCTGCTGCGGAGTGTAAACAGTGGTCTTCTGCCTCTCGATCCCATCCTTCTTGCAATAATTATCAAATTCCTTAGAAGTAAACTCGGTTCCATTATCTGTTCTAAGACATTTAATGAACCTACCAATGCTCTTTTCAAACTATTTAAATATATCAAAAACATCAGCTTTACTCTTTAACAAATAGATCCATACTTTCCTCGAGTAATCATCTATAAAACTGACGAAAAATGATGATCCCCCATAAGAAATTTTAGGAGATGGTCCCCATAGATCAGAATGAATAAAGTCTAGGATACCTTTACTAATGTGTTTTCCAGATTTAAATTTTTGTCTAGCTTGTTTACCATAAACACAATGCTCACAAAACTTCAAATCTACAGATTTTAAACTAGGAAGCAACTTCCGATCAGCAAGTACCTTCATTCCTCTTTCGCTGATATGACCTAACCGCTAATGCCATAGATGAGTGAAGTCTGCTGCACCAACTAATGCTACTGTTGGTTGATCGATTTTCGTTCTCCCTCAAGTTTATACAAGTTCCTGACTCTGTTTTCCTTCATAACAACCAAGATACATTTCGATATCTTCATAACTCCACCTTGAAGCACAAATTTGTAACTAGCATTATCAAGAACTCCCATTGATATCAATTTTTTCCTTAGTTCAGGTACATATCTCACATCTGTTAGAGTCCTAACAATCCCATCATACATTTTAATTATGATACTCCCTATCCCAAGAGTTTTACATGTAACATTATTTCCCATATAAACTATACCGTCATCTACAAATTGGTATGTGTGAAACCAACTTCTATGAAGACACATGTGATGAGATGCTCCAAAATCAATTAACCAACCATAATGATATTCTGAGACATTAGAAGTAGTTAATACCTCATTAATCATACCTAAATCATTTTCTACTATGTTTGCCTCATTTGTAGAGTTCTCCTCCCTAGAAGCTTGCTTGCGTTTCCAACAGTCTTTCTTAAGATTTCCTGCTTTATTGCAAAACCAACACTTCAATTTACTCTTTTTGCCCTTCGACTTTGATCTTGATGTACCCCTTGAATGTTGTCCTCTTTCACTGGTTCTTCCCCTGGCTATCATTACTTCTGATGTTGAGTTTTCAATACTAGATTTCTTTCGAGTTTCCTCATAGATTAAGGCTCCCACAACATCATCAAAGGTAAAGGACTCAAAAGAACTAAAATTGATAGACGTTAAAAAATGTGCCTATGACTCAGGCAGAGAGCACAACATTAAAATCGCCTTGTATTCAGATTTAATAATATCTTCCTTACTAGACAACAAACAAACAAGAGTATTGAATGCATTCAAGTGATCAGAAATTTTTGTACCTTCTTTCATACGTAAGGTAAATAACTGCCGCTTCAGGAGGATTTTATTTGTCAAGGATTTAGTCATCTACAAACTTTCAAGTTTTGTCTAGAGACCTGCTGCTATAGTTTCAAACACAATTCGAATAGCACTCAGAGCTTTTTCGTCTATCTTGTTCCAGTCTTCATTTGACATATGATAGGGTTTCTTGGTTTTCCCTACCAGTGCCTTTGCCACTCCTTGGTGTATCAGCATCCTTGATCTTGACCTTCCATAATTTGAAATTGTTTCTCCCATTAAATTTTTCAATTTCAAATTTAGAACTCTGTGTTTTGGTCATTTTCTCAAGAAATTTTTAAATATCACTGCTAGTTACTTTTATTGGAAAAATATGTATATTTTTTCAAAAAAAAATATTCCCAAACACCTTCTCTCAACCCAAATAAACCTCCAAACTGTAATTCTTTGAAAATTTTGAAAATTAATGATATATTTATTTAAAATATATATATTATATATCACTGCTAAAACTTTCTTTTAAACTTGCGGTAGCACCAAATTTTTTTTTTTTTTTTTAAATTAACAGTTCTGCACCTCCACGCTGGTTGGTTTCTCCAAGCAACAACGCCAATAGGTTCTCCAAGTAGCTACGCCAGCAGGCAGATAACCACTCGGCTCTCTCCACAACAACAGAAAAAAAGCTCTTTCCAGCGATTCTTCCTGCTCGGTGGGCAAAGTTAACAGACTCCACGCGGTGGACAGAGGTGACAGGCTGCAATCATGGTCTTTCACGCACAACTTTCAACCAGCAAACAGGGTGGTAGTCTCCAAAAAAATAACCGAGTTCTTCTTTCAGCCAGCAGCGAGTGTTTCCTCTGCATTCAATCTTTTAGCAGGTGGTCTCCTCCAGCATTCAAACAATGTGTCTCTCTACACCTCCAGTTTTACTGTGGTAAAACCTTCAAGAGGGAAACATCCACTGACCAATGGTATCGGGTTTCCTTATTATTCAATGAATGAAGATTACAACAGACTCTTCTCTATGAAAATAGAAGAAATATATACATTTTTTTCACGGTTACTCTTAACTAAACAAACTAAATTAATTCAATAAATCCTTTATGCAGCCACCTAGAGAACGATTGTCACCCGTTTCCAACAAAATGCAAACAAAAAAACTTCAAAAAAAAGATTGGCCAGGCTACCATCGCTATGTTAAAACAACCCACCTGTCCGCATGTACGGTGCTTCAGAGTAGTATTTGTTTTACACTACAAAACAAATAACCGTTGATCACCACGTATTTAACATGCTGCACTGAAGAAGAAAGATTAATAATAGTGTACATAAGGTCTAAAAGGTTTCGGGTATCGAGGAGCACTGAAGAAGAAAGATTAATAATAGTGTACGTAAGGTCTAAATTATCGAGGAGCTTAGTCACATTCTTTTTCTATAAGTGGTTTCTGAATGTCCCCGGTATTATATTGTAAAAGTGCATAATGTCTATTTGATTAGTGGAACTAATAACTTATGAAATCATATTCTAAATCTTGGTAAAGCACAGAATGAAAGCCAGGTTGTTGCATCCTCTGGATGCATTGCGCTCAAACCTTTTCGATTTCATCAGGGATGACTCGCTGGAAACATGATTCAGGTTTTTGGACGAGCTGACAACTCCATGAGTCTAGGTTTTGAATTTTCCTGTACCTTTCTTTTGCCCTTTACAATTAGTTTTCCCACATGTATTTACCGTGGTTTATAGTTGGGAGGTCTCCAATGCCAAGCTAATTCTAACAGACAAATTATATTTGGTGTTATCCTATGTGGTTGTTCAAATTCGAAGCTTAGGGTTCCTCTAATGTGTAGCTCATAAAATTTGTTCAGGGTTAGGGTTCGTTTAATATTTCCACTAAAATTGTCGTACAAGCTAGGAGTTGGCTGTGTTGCATAGTATCTGAACAGTTATTTCGCATTCATTCATGCTTTTAAGTAGAACAGCCAGCTAGTAAAATGGTTCTGAGAAAGAAATCTTCGATATTGATGCGCAGGGTTTAATCACCCAAGTGATGTTGATATTTGATGGTGAGGGTCATAGTTTGTTTTCAATCATTTTCCTGTCCATATGTTGAGCAGCGTCAGCTTCTTTAATTAGGTGCTTGGCTGGCCATGCATTGCAATCCTATCAACGGTCGTAATTTAATCCTATTAGCGGCCATAATTCTTGTCGATGTGGCAATAAACTGCATAGTTGTTTTTTTATTTTAAAAAAGAAATTAATTTCTGTTATTTACTGTTTTGATGTTGCCAGTTAAAATCAATTATTCAGATATTAATTCTTATTTGGTAGAAGTCTAAAAGCATCCCTTGGCATGAAGATTATAATGTTTTACAAAAATTATCAGCTGGGAATAAGTTTGTTCGATGATGTAATCACAAAGTGGTTACAATGGAGTGGTTGTATGAGCCTTCCTGGCAAGCTCCAGCTTAAGATGTCTTCCTTTGAAGCCCCAGAGCACAGATACACTCGACCTTCATTTAGCCATGGATTCCCTGAATTTATTAAGCTGCCTTCCTTCCTTCGAAATCCCAAAGCACAGATCTGTATAATCCGTGTTAAGCACTGGATTTCTTAAGCTGCTTTATTTACAAGCTCCATTGTACCCAAAGCACAGATCTGTCTTTAGAGCACTGATCAATCTTCACTTCATCTTAAATCTGGATTTTTACTAGCTTTATAGCTGTTCACCCATTATTATCGATTACTATTATTATTGCTCTCGTCAGCTCTCTTTCATGGGAAAGTCCTATCATTGCTATTATTATTATTATTGTTACTATGTTGTGCCAGAAAACCTTCCTTCAAATTGCCAGTCCACAACTCGACTTATGTAATATATCCCTTGCTCCTCTTCTCCATCAAGTCCATTTTTTTTATTCAGTACTGTTGGAAATCTTAAAAAAAAACTTTTCGTATTCCCACTTTCAGTACTCTGTGAAATTCACGGGGCGCCAGGAGGCGAAGAGAAGTTTGGTGGCGGGCAGAATGCTCACTCACCCAAATCCATCATTTATTGTAGCTGGAACTATTGTTTCAATTCCATCTACAGTTTGACCATGTTTTCTTATACTTTTACGTTCCCGGTTGGTACACGACATTGTGTAGAGTCCGTAGAGATTTATATACAGGATTTGTTTTTGAATTGAATGAAACGGAATGCTATTGTGTAATGTATTACTCTCAATGTTAATACAATGTTGAAAATCAGAGAGGATATTAGTGTAAAATTACCAGGTGAAGGTTTGGTAATGGTATTCCGTTCCCTTCTTCTGAAATCGGATTTTAGTGTTTAAGGTATTTAAGATATGGAGCTGTTTAAATGATCGACGATTTCGCCCGGAGTTTTTTTTTTCTCCGGTCTGCGTACAGTTAGACCATTCCTTTGATGTCAATGTATCATCTTGACATGGGCATGCATGGCCATTTCGCCAGTATCCATTCCCATGTCAGTACTGTCCCGTCAATCGAACATTGTGGTCCTCTTCACACCATCACGCGTCCCACCGACCCCATCCATCCATACAGTTAGACCATTCCTTTGATGTCAATGTATCATCTTGACATGGGCATGCATGGCCATTTCGCCAGTATCCATTCCCATGTCAGTACTGTCCCGTCAATCGAACATTGTGGTCCTCTTCACACCATCACGCGTCCCACCGACCCCATCCATCCATACATCATGTTAAATGAAATTTGAATTTCAAATTCAGTTAATGCGCGGGCTTTGAAGTTTGGTTTGTTTTTAAAATCATAGCATAGCAGGTTAGACAGAGGGTGCGTATGATGGGAGTAGAGGAAAATCACAGCATAGCAGGTGAGATAGAGGGTGCGTATGATGGGAGGAGAGGTGGAGACACGAGAGTATTGAGATATGGAGGTAGGTAAATTTTGGGTTATCCTGCTATATATAAATTTTCTCCAAAACACAGATTTTTATGGCTATGATTTCTTTCTCGAAGTATTTATCCGCTATAGCCGAGTAGAGTTATCTCCTTGGCCTGCCTTAGTGCACCAATGTATACCCAACCAAACTGGGTTGCTATCTTGGCTTTCACATAAATCTGTAATAAGATATTAGTTGTTGCTGCTAAAGAGTTGTTCATCTAATAAAAAGTTATTTCTATTTCTCTGGTTTCATCTTTGATGGATTTATGACTGCAACAAATTGATCGATCTGTGATTGTGTAACATTTAAATATTTAAAATATGTTTATAATTATACTGGATTCTAAGTAGTTTATCACTTATTATTCATATACATTTTCTTTTTTTCCTAGACTCCATAACCCAAAGACTATGGGCTTATCTTTCCACTACCAAAAATCTAGAACCACAGCTAGCCTCTGCTTATGGCTCCGTAACTAGATTCTGATGGGCACTACATATAACACCAGCCCACCCAGTTTAAAACCCCTCAATGTAGCCTGATACCGGATTGGTTCATACATGACTAACCGACTGCACATGGAGGAAGGCATTATTTTCAGGTTAACAAGCTGAGTGCCACAACAAGCAAATGAATCAAACCAACTCATGAATGAAAGCAAGACAACAAGCAAAGGAGGACCAAAGCTGAGTGATACATGCTTCACTAATGGAAAAAAATGGATAAATTGTGGCGAGAAGGAGAATCTTAAACTTTACATAAACCTCCATCAAGAGGGCTGCTCTGAATATGCAGTTCAAAATTTTGAACCCGGACAGAAATTTACAACATCCATCAAGAAGGCGGCTTCTTATAATCTGCGGCTCTTCTATTCAGAATTGTGAACTGCCACAATGTAAAACTTATAAATATGTGATAATGTTTTTTTAAATAATTTTATATTGTGTAATTTAATGTTAATAAAGTTATTTTATACTATTGTTTACATCATTCAAATGAATCGACAATATGGTTTGTTTTCTGTTTTGGATATTTTTGTTGGTTTGACAATCACTTAAATAAATATAAATAGACAATGTTGATTTTAAATCTATTTTAATAAATTTTAACTTAATTTAATGTGTAATATAAATATAAAAATATTTTATTTTGATTATAGATAAGTTTATTGTTTAAAAGTATATAATGTAATTTGTATTTTATTTCAAATTTGTTTGTGGGCGGTTTCTTTTTAATAAATAAAAAGTATTTTAATGTATGTAATATAAATATAAAAGTATTTTATTTTAATTATAAATAAGTTAATTATTTTAAAGAAAAAACATTAAATTTTAAATTTAAATAAATATAAAAGATAAGATAAATTGAAATTATGTTTATTTTTAATTTTTAATGTATATTTATATTTAATTGTTTAAATGATAATTTTTTACAATATTTGAGTCATATTTTTAATTGAAGATTTATTTTTTCTTTTCTATTTTAAAGATATTTATAAAATATATCTTTAAAAATATATTTATAAATTATAAAAAAGATTATAATGTTAAAATTAAAATTAATTATTTAAGTAAAGTTTAAGAAAGAAAAAGTATTTTTGAAATTTCTAATCTTGTCCATTCTACCTATTGGTCTATTCATCTATAAGTGCTATACAACCTTTTATTAGTTTTTATAAAAACATGAGCACTATTTACAAAGTTATGAATGATGTATGTGGAACCCCAAGTGTTGTTTATATAGATTTAAATAAAGTTGGTTGAACCATAAACATTTGGTGGTGGAACCATAAGCATTGCATACATAACCATGGACAATGTTGGTGGAATCATGGCCAATGTTTACAAAACCTACTTAAGGAGTAGTTAATAAACCTTGAACAAAGTTAGTGGAAATGTGAACTTTTAATTGTGGAATCATAATCATTATTTATGAAAACTTCCCTGCACTTGCACACTTTTGGGCATGGAACCATGAGACATTTTTACAAATTTGACAAGATTGTTTATGGTGTTGATGAGATCTTAAACAAATTTGGTGGAACGACAAAGTATTGGTACCATAATCACGAGCTCTATTTATAGAACTATGAATAATATTGGTATAACTTTGAGGGTTATTTTTGGAACTTTGAACAAAGTTATTTGAATCATGAACTTTTAGTGTTGGAATCATGAGCATTGTTCTATGGAACCATTAACATTATTTGTGGGATTTTGAACATAGTTGGTAGAAACATAAATATTTGGTGGTGTAACTGTGACCATTTTCTAGGGAACCAAGAATAATATCGATGGAACAATGATAAATGTTTACAAATCCTTAAACAATGATGGTGGAAACATGAACTTTTGATAGTAGAACCATGATCATTTATTATGGAACCATGAACATTATTTATGAAACCATGATCATTGTTTACAACACTTTCAATAAAGTTGATAGAATTATGACCTTGTATAAACATATTTACTTTTATTTTAAAGTTCTTTCAATTCACCATTTAAATAATAGAATGTGACTTGATAAAATTTACATAAACATTACAAAGAATACTTTATATGCTTCTTCATGTGTTTCTCATTTTACCTTACCTTATTTGCACACAAAGGTAAAACAAGTGCAAGGAAATACATATTTCAAAAATTTTACATGAGGAACTATGTAACATATTTAAGAAAATGGTTATGCAAGGATAGTGAAATAAATTTTTTTTGTGATATGGTCATGAATATAACTTTAAAAAAGAGAGGAAAGAATACCATAACAAATTACCATATCACCATAAGTCCTATATGCATAGAAACAACTTCAAACAATAATCTATCTATATTAAAAGTATATGATAAAAGAACAATTACATAATAGTTAATTTAAATAAAGCAATAAGAATTATGTAAATATGGTCCCATGTTTGGTGTTCCAAATCCATGCATTTAAGCAAAAATCTCTAAGCAAAAAAGGTATTGAGATTGCAACAACTATTAACAAGATGTAGAAATATCATTATATGATGATAGTATACATTACAATTTCAATTATAAAGTTGTGATGCATTTTAAAGTACATAGGAGATACTCTTAAATGAATTTGCAATTTCATGAAAAATGAACATAAACAAATTGTAAGTTTGTGGGCATGATGGTTTTCTTGATAGTGCTAATGCTTCCACCATAAAATGTTTACAATTCCACTAACCATGTTCAAGATTTCGTAAAAAATACTCATGGTTCTATTAACAACATTCATGGTTACACAATGATTCAATCGACATTTTTCAAGGTTATGTAAATAATATTCATGATTCCACCAACACTATCCATAGTTTTATAAAGAATGCTCATGTGTCCACCACAAAATGTTCACAATTCCACCAAATTTGTTCAAGGTTTTGTAAACAATGCTCACTATTTTGTAAAACATGCTCATTCACCACGATAAGTTCATTGTTGCACCAATTTTATTCAATGTTTTGTCAATAATCCTCATGTTTGTGTATTTGATCATGGTTCCAAGACCAAAAGTTCACAATTACACTAACTTTGTTCAAGTTTCCATAACTACACATGGTTTTGTAAACATTTGTAACATCCCCAAATTATCAACTTTCTATGGAAAGAAGGAAAGGTGTCGCTTTGTTTCAACAAGTGGAAGATGGACTATCGCCATTTGTCTCCTTTGAAAGACAAAATGGTTTCCTATTTAAGTAGAGAGGCTAGGGGGTTTAAAGGGGAAAAAGGGGGTTTTGGGGGAGAAATAGAAACGAAAAACAAATGAAGTGCATGGAAGACTAATCTGATCCAGGCATTGGCTTACTCAACTAGTGAATTCATGTTACAGCCTGCTTACTAGTAACTCAGTGTAAGTTATTTTTTCATTTTGGATTTCAATTTCATTATGGAAACGCCATAAATTGTCTTTTTGCGATATGACCCAACACTTTTATTTTTCCAATCTTGTCTTGGATCTAATGCCTGATCAGCTAACAACGTTGATAGAACTTTATTTTTTTTGGTTTGCTATGTTTCATAAGATTGGATCTAGATCTGTGATAAAATTAAAGTCTTCCTCTTAGTCTTATATATATATCTGCAAATTGTAAAAACATGGGTAGATTTACTTCTTCTACTCAGATCTAATTGACTCTATGTAAGATATTTACACCGATGATCTCTGGAAGGTAAAACTCAATTGGAAACAACGATCTCTTTATTTGTGTTTTTGTTATCTACATATCTGAACTGATACTATGTATTTTCCCTTATGTCTAGAATTGTAGAATATATGAATATGAAATCGTGAATCGAGTAATCGCTACCATTCTATTTGCACCACTTCAAAACATCCTCTATTATAAAAATGATGCCATAGACAAGCCCACTCTATCTCTCATGCAGTCTTGTTCAGAATTTTCTTTATTTCTATAGACTTCGTGCTAACATAATGACTATAGTGCGTGGACTCTGCAAGGATATCTTCTATTTGAGATTTAGAGCACTCACCCAAATATAATTAATTATCTAAGAGAATATTTAGCTTGTTGCTTGAATCAATCAATTTCATTCCATAATTTGATTAAAAATGAAATCTGAGTCATGGGATGTTTTTTTTTTCATACGTTACTCTCTGGTTACCCTCTACTACTAGTCGAGATCTCGTGGAGTACTATAGCTGGGTGCAATCACCAATAACATTTAGTGGGCATCTTAGCATCCATTATTCCACATGTGGCCTTTTTAGCATGCATTCTTCTATAGGCTAGGCATATAGGATGTATATCACGACTGGACATTTTTCTTTGTTGATGTATCCAAGGATGACATCTCCCAAATTTATGTTGAAATTCAACCTGTGCTCCCTTAAAAACCTGCATCATGTATATATTAGAGTTACTTAAAAACATGCAGCATGTATATATTAGAGTTACTTAAAACAATACAGTTGGACTCTAGTGTATCGATCAGTATACATTACTCTTTTATAACATTTGCTCACTGCAATCACAAGTTGCAACACTGGACGCATTCCTCTTTCAGTGTAAAACATAATATTCATAGGAACATAGTACATATGACTCAATCCGGGAAGTCAACTCTGCCTGTCTGAATTCTTCCTTATTCATTAAGATCTAAGAATCTATCCCTCTTCACTATGCAGACAAATGCATATTGTAGTGTTCTATAAACAATATATATCAAGATCGCATTCTTGGAGCAACGATTTCACACACACATAAACATCTATAATTATCTTCACATTAGATTAAACAGTCATATTCTAGAGGTCCAAAAGGAACATAGATAACTCTCCCAATAGAGGATCCTCTTTTTCACATGTGTGTGTTAAGATTCACAAACCGGTTGATATCTAAAGAATCACTCTTATGCACAGAACAAGAATCAAACATATTTACTCATGCACATGACAAGAATCAAACATATTTACTCTATTCAATAATGCGCCTATATATACATCTCCACTAAGAACTACTCAAAAAAACCTTTCAATTTTGGTGATATCACTCTGATCGAGTATTCCACTTTTAATTATGACTTGTGTATTTAACCAACCAATCTATATCATAGTCATTCATGCTTTTCACTCTAAGCGTTCCTGGTAGGATTAATAATAACAAGAGCCACGAGGTGGCAATGTCCTCGCTATTGTTAATAGTTATTGCTATAAGACAAATAAATTTAAAGATTAGAGTTAACTATTACAAATATGTCTTTGCAATAAAAATCTAAAACTATAGCATAAAAAACTGAAACTTTGAGTCCACACTTTACTAAACCCTTATAGTTATATTTTTCAAAGGTTTCTAAGACTTGGGCAAAGAATCTAGGGTTCAAAGTGCCATTTTCACCTTATGTGTAGAGGTTATATGTTTAGGTTATGTGCCAAAATGTTAAAGTTTGTATAATAAAAAATATATATATTTATTTTATTTTTTAATTTAGGCAAATTTATTTAAAATATTAATAAGTTTTTTTTCTCAAATTGAAATAGCTTTGAGAGATATTTGTAAGTTTAAACAAGATTACACGTATTTGAAGATTTCAACTTAATCTAGTAAAAATCAAGCGAAACTGTTGTGTATTTATATCCCAAACAAACCCACATATCCACATAGTGAAGAGACCGGAAGAAATTCGAATAAAATAACAAAAATTAAGCTTACAACCTTGTGTAATTTGGTAGGTCATGGTTTTGGACAATTATTTGTATCACTTGGTTTTGGTGCAATTATTTGTAGCACCAATTAAATGTTTTTGAGCAACGGAATTCACCAAGCCATTCTTTATTCACACCAAAATGTTTCCAAGCAAGATAATTGCAAAGTTATTTAATTCATAAAAGAGATAAATTATGCAAGCTTAAACGTCTAGGAAAAACGCCTCAAAACTCAGTTAGTATAAATCTCAAAATAGAGGAATCAATCAGGATTAGTATAAAGCATTAATTTTTTTTTACCTAGCCTCATTGATAATGAAGTAAAGGCGAGAAGTGCAAAACGCTTCTCTCTTCACAAGAAGGTATTTGCGGCAAAATACAACAACATCAAACAAAATGATGGTATTTGTGACAAATGCAAAACACTTCTCTCTTCACAAGAAGGTATTTAAGATAAAACCAATAAAACCATAAATTAATGGAGACTCCCTGTTAAACCACAAAATTATGCACTGTTAGACCACAAAATTGTTCTTTATATAGGCCTCTAGCTCATTTGCATTATCGTGAAGGTGGCAAGTGCAGGGTTGTGCGACTGAGTGCATGGCAGTATAGGTGTGACACTGCAGATGTCAGTTAGAGACCATGGAGATGGTAGATGGCAGCCCATGGTAGATGGCGTGTGTAATTCGGAGCGTAGGTGGCAGAGATGGCAGATGATGCCTGTAATTCCAAGCAAGTCAAAGATAGCAGAGTTGTCAAGGATCTTAGAGCTTTAGACAGAACAACGCGAAAAGGAAAAGTTGTTTATAACTTTAAGAATATGAGGTTGTAAAAGTTAAGAAAACCACCTTTAAATTGTTCAAATTAATATAAGTGAGCGATTCATATAGAACTTCCTTAATTTTTTTAAGGATATCTCTACAGATCAAAACCAAAATACTTATAAGATATCTTTTAAAAACAACAAAATTTGTATAAGTAATACTTAACATACACTGTAATATATTAAAGAGATAACCCAAATTGTAAAACCTAAATAGGTAAACAGGTAAAGATAATTGGATTTGTGAGCAGAATGATTACCGGAATTTTGTAAAAAAGATGATTCACCGTTTGCCCTCGCACTCTCGCACAAAGACACAAAGATCTCTAACAACTCCTCCAACTTCATTCACCTGCATTGCCTTTAAATTGAATATATATATGAGCAAATGGGTTAAAATTAAAACATACACACCTGGGAAATATATGTATATATATATAATTATTAGCAGAAACAGAGTTGAAATTTAGCAATCCATCCTGTGCCGAGTGCACCTAGGAAATCTACTTCAGCTTGGTTGTTTTAGCATTTCCTAAATTCCCAGCCGATTAAGAAGAAAAAATAAAAAACAATGAAGAAATGCAAAATGAAAACACACAGAAAAATAACAATCAATCTGAACATCAAACACCAAAATAAAGGAAAAATAACAATCAAACCTGAACATCAAAATAAGTGAAAAATAAAAGACTGTTATTTGAAAGAGGTTGTTTAGAACATTAATTTTAATAATAATAACTTAGTAATGGAGGTTTCAGCAAACCTAAGCCTGGACATTTTCCATTGCCATTACGCCATTACAAACAGATAAAAAACCTGGAGACTCCAATTCTAGTAAGGCCTTTCACCTACAATATTTCCAGGGGGCGAGTAATAGTAGATGACGAATGTAATATCCTCCTTATCACAGCTAACTAAAGCACAGCCAAGATCAGTGGAGTTCTTCCACACCAGTTGCGTATAAACTCCGCAGTGCTGATCTTCTTGCAAGCAGGAATTTGTGTTGTAATCATAGAACTTTTTCTCATCGATCCATGACTGAACAGCTTCAGTGGGAGTCATAGGCCTGCCTTCTCCCCAAAGGAGATTCTCCCCATACTTCCTTGTCCCGGACGGCTTCATCTGGCACTGATCGTGATCCCTCTGAGACCTGGCAAAACGACTCGCATAAGTAGCGATGTCGTTATTCCACCGAAGGAGCGGGACTCCTACTAGGGTTGCTCTCTCTTTGTTGTGGGCATCCAGAAACGCTTCAGTAACATTTATCTTTGCTG
>LPNX010043679.1:61215-75185 GCA_001517045.1 Pseudotsuga menziesii
CTGGATTTGGATACCTGATATCTGGTAGTTGAGCCAATGTTAGCTCACTCGTGGCAGCAGCGAAAAGTGCTCCTTCACCATTATAGTCGATTTCAAGCCAACCCTCTTCGGAATTGAGAGCGAGTCTCCCTACTGTGTAGTCATAGGGAACCAGCAATTTTCTCAGAGCGCTGGCAACTATCTCAGCGACGTCGTCCCGGCCTCCTAATTTACCAAAGAAATGGAGGGTCTCCACCGTAAACACCAAATTCTGGTTGAAGTTAGAGAGGAACAAGAATCTTCTTTCTGTTTCTTCACCAGGAAACACAAGGAACGGCTTCTGCACTTTGATTTTGAGATCTAAAACTGGATCCCCTGATCCTATTTCCTCCATTGAAATGCAAAATGCAGAATGCCGAGATGCTCAGTGATCTGAGATTCGACTTTCTTGCCAGACTTATTAATAGCTAGGCTGCGCGTCCCAAGGCCTCCTACTCTACTATTTTTGATGTTTCATTGAAAAGTGAATATGAAATGTTTCATTCATTGACATCTGGTCGTTGATTATATTTAGGTGTCTAACTGCCCGTATTCATGGGAGCCAAAGCATAGATAAGGTTTCTGCAATCCATTAAATGGCTCATGATGGTTCAGTTTAACTGTAAATGCATTTTATGGGCATTGCTTCACTAGTACGTATTGGAAAATGGATAATTTCATAGAATCGTCCAAGTAACTATTTTGCCAAATGGGACATAGATTGAGGTAGCCAGGTAGCACAAGTCGTTCCTTCCAAGAGACTTGGATTCATCGACATTCCCAGTCATGGAAAAAAAACAAAATTTGTTCATACACCTTGGAACTAGAGATTAAAAACTGGACATGAAGCAGTAAATGATCATACCGAAGCGATATTATTTTATGGATTCATAAATGTTTGCCCAGATTTTGTGTGCTATTGCAGAGACTAGCCATCGCTGCTAGCAAAAGGGAGCCGTGTCTAGTTGTGAAAGAGCCGCAGCCAAAGTGAGAAGGCTAATGAATGCATGTTGGAAGGTGTGACTAGGCAGCAGAGCCGCCATTTCATTGAAGTCCATAGACAACGTGGTTGCTGTCCAAGAGATGACTCACCAGATCTGAAAGACGCCTGGGCATTCATTGATCACTGTTAGCTGCGTGGAAGAAAAGATATTTGTCGACTGGGTTCGCATCTTCTAAGATTTGGAGCTTGGCATTATTGCCTGCGACTGTTCAGCGTGTGGTGAAGTGAGCATATGTGGAGTCACCAAGCAGAGAAGCTGTGTGGGATTGCTTTATGGATGTGTATATTTTGAAAAAAAAAAAAACAAGCCATCATGCCGCCGAGGAAGTCCATGCTTACTTTGCTAGTTGTGGACACCGTGGCAGATCGCTTCTCAATTTGTGGCATATCTAATCTTCTTCTCTTCATATTACTACCTCTGCATATGGGCCAAGTTCATCAATTTTGTTTTTTATGATGTCTGCGGAAAGGTCGAGAAATGCATTTGCTTCAATGTTTTCAAATTTTTGATGGCTGTGCAGTTTTGTGTGTGGAATTCCGTTATTTTTATTCGGTGTGCAGTTTTGAAGAGTTTGTAGTATTATATGTACAATGAGATCCAACAAACACTTTAAATTCAATTCTGTTTACATGGGGAATTGCATGGTGGAATTCATGGCCAAATTGCTAGTGATAGAGATGGCAGAACAATCAGAGCATTGGACAGAACAATGCGAAAAAGGAAAAGTTTTTAATTGTGCATGAAAAAACTAAGTTAATGTTGCTGACGTTAGCCGGCCGCCGGGTATTGGGGCACAAATTCGCACGCCTACGTCACCTGTATAAACCAATAAAAATAAAGATAAATCCATATTTAAATAATTCCCAAAAAATATTTAATACAAACTATAGGAAAAATTCTATGATTTTTTAAAATTGCAACAAATTGTTTCAGATAATCGCCTTGAGCGATTCATATATATCCCCTCAGGCGGGGACATAATAATTATATGTTTTCCTTTTGCATGTGTTACCTATAGATGAAAGGGTTGATGTTTCTGAATACCATCGAATGATGGCCAAAAAACACTCCTTTTTGTTATAAATTAATATACATGAATTATTGCTAGGAACTTTAACATTTATATAAATAGTATTTCCGTGGAATCATTCAATACACTATCAATATTTTTCTAGCTACCATGTAATATATGAGTTATAAATAGTTAAATATATCCCTAATTTTGGGTTTATGCTAAACTAACGTAGTATTGTTGTTAACAAACAGTTAGCAGTTACATTTTGAAATCTTAAAAGGCCCTATGTTAGACTCATACGCCTTGTGGTATTAAGAAATAAATATTTGTATAAAATATGTCTCGGTTATAAAGAATCTATCATTATGGGTTCATTTACTTGTGTTTTATTTTTTATGGACAAACTTATGGATTCCAGAAGTTAATCTCTTTTACCTGTGATTTGAATGAAAAAGCATTCGTTGACCTTGAACTTTTGCAAGTGAATAATGGATCTGGATATGGGTATGTAGTTGCCTACGATTTGCCTTGTTGTTGCAGATTTGGAAATTGGATTTTTTCATATGCCTCGGTTTCATTACAATTCTGGATCAAGCATATCCATGCCTTTGAATAGGTTTTGTATATTAAGAATGTACTAGATCGAAAACCTTATAAAGAAGGAACATAGTAATTGGCGAGCATTCTCGATGGAAGAGATTGGCACTGGATGTGCTACTAAATTGTAAATATTCCCTTGATAAAATACTATAAAAAAGCTTTGGTGGACGTAGCCTCATAGATGGGGTGAACCACGTATATGATGTCTCTCTTTTTCTTCTATGTTTTTATGTTTGCATATACTCATTTTTCATGATGGTAATTGATGTATGGATAATGTTCATTTTTTTATGATGGTAATTGATGTATGGATAATGTACATTAAATGCTTGTGATACCTTATCTTTACTCGTGCAATAGTCTATGAAAAACACTCACAAGCATACAATTAAAGGTATATATTTCTTGGAGGAAATTCATTTGGATAGTTAATTGATTTAAAACCTTTTGCTTAACATTTTGATTTATGTATCTTGATTTCTAGGTAAGTAATTAACAATTATGTGATTTCATACTCTCAAGAGACTAACATGTTTGAATTGTTGGTTATAGTAAAAGGAAAATTTTACCCCCATTTTCTCAGAATTTTTGTGGAGAAATTTTGGGTATGTTACAACATTGCTCATGATTCCAACAATATTATTCATGGTTGAACCAACTTAATTTGTTCAAACGGTTTTGTAAACGATGCTTATGGTTCCATAAAGATTATTCATGTTTCCATAAACAACGTTCATAGTTCGAACATAACAAGTTCATAATGCCACCCCCATTTACAGTTTCTTGACTAAAGCTGGTGCGATTATGAACATTTTATGTTTATTTTCATGAAATTGAAAATTCATTTAAGAGAATCTCCTATGTAATTTAAAATGCATCACAACTTTATGATTGAAACTACAACGGTATGATTTCTAGATCTTGTTAATAGTTGTTGCAGTCTTCATTACCTTTTTCTTTTAGAGATTTCTGCTTGGAAGCATGGATTTGGAAATCTAAACATGGGAGGATATCTAGGTCATTCTTGTTGTTTGATTTATATTAGCTATTATATAATTGTTCTTGTATCGTATGCTTTTAAGATATATAAATTTTTTAATTTGAAGTTGTTGTTTCCCTGTATTTTTTACCTTATGTTCATGACCATATCGTAATTTTTTTCACTATCCTCACACAACCATTTCCTTCCTCATTTGAAATATGTTTTTGTTGCACTTGGTTTATCTTTGTGTGCAAATAAGGCAAGGAAAAATGAGAACTACACGAAAAACAATATAAAGTATTATTTGTAATGTTCACATAAATGTTATCTTACTTTTGCACTATAGTAAAGAAAATCACATTCTATTATTCAAATCTGGTGCCCATGTATGAGAAAACTGTATAGTTTAATGAAAGCATTTTTCAACTATTGAGTGAAATAGTTTGCATTGTAGATGCATTGTTATTTGCATTGTGAAATAGTGAAATAAATTGTTATTTGCAAGTATAGGCATTGGGTTTGGGGAGTTGAGAGTGATGTGAGGGGGGGGAGGGGCCATAAGAGCTTCCACCTTCACGTGGTTGGTCCTGTTTAGTAGAGAATATTAAATTATTCTCGAAACAGAGAGGGGCTCAATGAATGGTAAGGAAGAATATATTAAAAAACATCTATTTCTATATTTTTACTATGTAATTTTCACTATTGCTATTTGACTCCTCCATTGGAACTTGTTGCAGATAGCATTGAGAAACATTTCCATAGTTAAGAGGCAAGAAATGGAGTTTTGATTAGATCGATGGCCTTATATGCATAGTATTTTTGGTTATCCATGTTTTATCAAGTGATATATTCTTACTAATTATAATTTTTTGCTTACATAATTTATGTTAGATCATTATATTTTAAATTCCTTGATTAGATTAAGCAATTGAGTGTCATTTAATGTTGCTTGAGGATTTTAAAGAACTCAGTTACTTGAATTGAATTAGTAAATGATAGATGTTATATAACATGTTTATATAAATGGTTGGGCATGATAGCTTCGGAGATAGATTGTTTGAATACTTGGTCAATTGTAGTAGGATGCATTTATTTTTGCAACACACTCATGTCTTCATTTTATGTTTTCAAGATGCTTTTGAACAAATAATGGCTTGTTTCTACATCATAAGTCCACATTCAATGTTTTCAAGATGCTTTTGAACAAAGAATGGCTTGTATTAATAATGATTTAAGGTAACATAATCTGTTGTTTCTTTGAATCTTTCCTATATGGAGTGGTTATGTATTTGTAGGATTCAATCTTATTCCATATCCCTTCCTTGAGCAAAGCTAGACTATTCTAAAAGTATTGAATTCCTCTTGGTTAGCAAGTTTATTTCTGTTATTTTTTTATCTTATTTGTTTCCTTTGGTCCCCTCTGTTTAGAGACTCTATAGGTTCAGTGTCCTCCATCATCATTTATTAAGATTGGGGATGTAAAGCACTCTTTGCATGAGAGCTCTTTCTTATACAGGGAGAAACTTATGCAGATACTTATACAATTAGCACAATGCATATGAAGGATAAACACAATTCTTTTGACCCATTTCATCTTAATCATGTTATAAAATACCACCCTTTAGAACTTTAGTCAACTCAAAATGGAGGTCACGGACACAGACAGTGTATGGGGACTGCTTCATTCCACTTTCCAACTAATAGTCTCACCTAGAGAAGCACTGCATTGTGTTCAACTAGGAAAACTTGATTGCAAGCAACCTTTCTCTGACTCTCTCGAAAGCCAAGTCACGTAGGCCATTTCTAAGTGGGTAAGTTGGGCTTCTCTTGGATTAACCTAGTCTTTCTTCTGCTTCTAAGAGCTCCAGCAAAATATTCTGTGTATGGCCCTTGGTTTATATACAATGTTCACATAAAGACTTACTTGCTATGAACAAAGATGATTTCTTACTATCCAACCTCATGGGGCAAATTGTAGAATCCAACCAACCAATCTCATGGGGAAAGTTCATTGGAGGACTATCATCAATGTAAACAGCTATGATAAACAAGGAAACTGGGCACTAACAACACCTGAACATGCGGGCATGGGATTACGTGACCTTTGTACATGAAACCATGTGGTCGTAAGTGAAATATTTGGATTTTTTTTTTTAAATCCATCAACCGGTGTCGCTTTTTCGACGTTCTTTCGACACTCCGGTCAGCCCATCCGACGGTCGTGCCATGACTCCAACACTTCCTCCCGTCGGATGACCGACGGTTTAAGTGTCGGACTGCATCGGAAGACCGACTCTTCTAGTGTCGAAGTGCGTCAGATTACCGACACTGTCTGAATTAAAAACTGACGGCACCACCATTTCTCAGACACTTTTGTCTGTCGGACAGCTGACACTTCAAGGGTCAGAGGACGTCGGAGTTCCGACGGTTTATGCAATTTTGGTTGGCACTTCGGAAGGAATAATGATCGAATATGCAAAACAATGGTCGGTCGAATCTTCGACCCTTATTAGTTGACGGTCGAAGATCTGACGTTATGCCACCAACGCTAAAAAAAAAGTGTATGTGTCGAAAATGAGACAAAGAAGTGTCGGATTTCAGATATGCAAGGCGTCGGATTTTGGGTTGAAATTCTGTAGTGAAGGTTTATTAACTACTCATTAAGTAGGTTTTGTAAACATTGGCCATGATTCCACCATCAGTGTCCATGGTTATGTAGGCAATGCTCGTGATTTCACCACCAAATGTTCATGGTTCAACCAACTTTGCTTGAAGTTATATAAGCAATAGTTGTGGTTCCACATGTATCATTCACAAATTTGTAAATAGTGCTTATGATTTTATAAAAACTAATAGGAATTTGTTAATAGTGTTTATGATTTTATAAAAACTAATAGGAGATTGTATAGCACTTATAGGTGAGTACACCCATAAGTAGAAGGTTAGGGATTTAAAAAAAATACTTTTTTCTTAAACTTTATTTAATTGATTAATTGATTCATTTTGAATTTAACATTTTAGTTTTATTTTATAATATATAACTAAAATTATATTTTATAAGGAAAAAATCAATTTTCAAATTTCAATTAAATAATGTAAAAAAATCTCATTTAAATAATTAAATATAAATAAAAATTAAAAATAAACACAATTTTAATTTACCTTTTTTTTATATTTTAAAATTTAAAATATAAACATTTTCTATTTAAACTAATTATTTATTTATAGTCAAAATAAAATGATATAAATTTTGTATTTAGTAAAACAACACCAACTCTAACATATTTAAAACAAAATACAAACTTATATATTTTATAATAATTAATTTATTTTAATAAAAATAAATAATTACATTTATATTACATACATTAATATAATTTTAAATTTATTTAAAAAAAACAAACCAACAAAAAGATCCGAAACAGAATTCCAATGATATTGTCATTAGAATGATTGAAACAGAATACCAACAATATTCTGATTAGAATGATTATAAACAAAACAATATGTAATAAATTTATTTACATTAAATTAAACACCATAACATTATTGCGTCGAGAGGCGCTCTACATCCCAGTATGGGGTAGATCTTGTAACGTTACGTAACGTTGTAGTGTTACGTAACGTTGTAACGTTACGTTACATAATGTTATGTCGGCTATAAAAAAAATAGAAAAAAAAAATTAGAAGTAACGTTACATAATGTTGTCCCCTAAAAAAGATAGAAAATTAGAAGAAAAAAAAATAACAACTATATATAAATAGCAAGAAATATCACAAACCAGCCCATCGGCTGCCCCAAACACTCTTCCAACCCTCGCTATCAAACCTTCATGACCTCTCCCTTTTTCCATTTACCGCAAACCTCTTCTAAACCATCGCAGCCTACTGTTCGACTTCGGGTGTCCGCACCGTCTCCCTTCCTTTCCACCCAGGGCTATCCCTCGAACTCGAGCCTACTGCTATAGCAGCAACCCTCACTCGCTACCTCCGAAACTGCTGTGTATCCCTCGCAGCTGCTCTCATTCCTCAGCGCAGCCTTCTCTTCGCCTACAACAATCCTTTGGCTGCTCCTTCAATACCGAACTGCCGCTGCTAGCAACAGTCCTCCCTAACCATCTGCGCAGTCCTCCCACGGGCTGCCCCCTTATCCTTCTCCCTTTCCACTCCGGCTCCTTGAGTAACAGCCCTATGGCCGTTGTTGCTACGTTAGCAGCAGTCCTTTTCTCCCTCCTTCACGAGCATAGCAGACCCTACCTCCTTTCTCGCTGCCTCCTCCATATCTTCTTCACCACCCTAGGACGTAGCCTGGAGCAACCCCAAAGCCGCCCTCTAGCTCTCTTCATGCTCTTAACCTCCTCGGTGGCCTCTCCTTCATTCTTCTTCGCATTCTCTGCTCCCTATCCCCTTTTTCACGTTGTTCCTTCTGACAGTCCATCTCCTTAAGCCCTACAGGGCTGCCCTTACATGGCAGCCCTCCCATTTCATATCTTACAATGCCTGCACCACAGCCAGAGAAAAGGTTAGCGTTGACAGGGTCGCGTTCGCCCTAAGACAAAGTAAGATACCAATACTTCGTTTTGCTGAGAATTACACGGGACTATGGTAATTTGACAAACATGTAACATTGTTCCACTCTTCATTCACTCATAATTTACTGAATTATAATTATGATAATAACGTTGTTGCTGTGTGATAATTCAACAAATTATGATTGGGATGACTGTGGTTACGTGAACACACGTTTGTATATTGGTTTTATGATGCCACCGTGGATTTGGTTGGGGTAAATGACTGATATTTTTAGGCTAACACGTGCTGCAGGTAAGGCCAACACTCCTGGACTTGCTTGGGTATATATATATAAATATATATTTCTTATTATGTTTATTCTACTGGGACACATTACTGATATATCACGAAAAGCCTGAATTAACTGTTTTGCCGTTTACTAGTTGCACATACCAATGCCGCTATAAATAATGTTTAGCTTTTACATGGGACATCATCTTAAGATATACATGCATGTTAATTTTACCTTATATTGAAAGGCAACCTATTTATTTGCACATTTGAGATAATTATTCTTTGCTTACAATTAGATGGCTACATGGTTGTAGCTAAATTAATAACTGCACTTACATTATTCCACAAACACTATCTTCATATCTTTTTGACACTGTTAGGCATTGGTTTCTAACCTTGTGGAATTTGACTTTGTTAGGCACTGGTTTTTAACCTTGTGGAATTTAAGTGTCTTTTGCAGGGCTTAAATAAGGCTTTCTTAGGATATTTCAACTCTCTAAACACTTAACAATAAGTAACTAAAGTGACGGTGATCACTTATCCTTTATCTACTTATCGATAGCTATACCTATCATTTCAACATGTAACAAGCCTCTTTGAAAATAATAAAGATGTTGTGTAGGTGAGATAATTCTAGATGATTAATATCGATATTCTTAGGCCGTGGATTGAGTTCCAGCTGAACTTCGCCCGGATCCGTATTCAATAGAGGCAGATCGAGATGGAGAACCTAAGTGCCATGGTCGAATTTGTCCAAAAGTTGGAGAAAAAGTTTAAAGGAATAATGTAAACATTACAAAATGTTATTGAAATTGTTGTTTTAGATTATTAAAATTGTATACTAGAAATGCAAATCTCTTCTCAGTTATTGCAGTCAAGGAGGTTTGCACAACGAGAGATTTGATCCCTCACGGCGCTTGATAGAGCCTAAGATTTGGATCTACGCTGGTTTAAAAAACATTACGATTCATGAGAATAATTATAAACAAAAAAATATGGAATCAATTTATTTACAGTAACATTATTTACAAAACATTATCAGATTTATAAGTTTCACAATGTTGCAGTTCACAATTCTGAATAGAGACCATAGCACAAGCACTCCGGTCAATGAAGTGGGAATGATAGCGCCTGGTACCATTGATGTAGGTAAAATCTAATGTACCCTGCATTCCCAGCTCACAGCCCCAAATCAACCACGCAGATCACGTACCCAGCTGCTATGAGGAGGTCTGCAACCACTTCTCCATGGTTCCCTGGTGAAAATTTCTTTGTGCCGATATATATATATATATATATATATATATATATATATATATATATATATTTGACAAATATGCAGTGGTTATTTCCAACCCGGGAAGCAAAGAGCATGTGGTTTTGAAGCTATGGACTCAAAACCTGTATCATGGCCATCATCTCCGATGTGAACCCTACCACCGCCTCCATGGATCAATTCTGAACTGCATATATGGATCTTTTTTTCATTAGTGCAGCATGAATCACTCAAGTTTGGTCCTCCTTTGCTTGATGTCTTGCTTTCATTCATGAGATGGTCTGATTCATTTGCTTGTTGTGGCACTCTGCTTGGTAGCCTGAAAATAATGCCTTCCTCCCTGTGTAGTCAGTTAGTCATGTATGAACGGATCAGGTATCAGACGTGTTTTAAACGAGGTGGGCTGGTGTTATATGTAGTGCCCATCATAATCCCGTAGCGTAGCGATAAGAAGAGGCTCCCTCTGGTTCTTGATTTTTGGTAGTGGAAAGATAAGTGCATATTCTTTGGGTTATGGATTCCACGCAAAAAATGAAATTGCACATGAATAATACGTGATAAACCACTTAGAAGCAAGTATTCTCAATCATAAACATATTTCAAATCTTTAAATGTTGCACAATGACAGATCGATCAATTTGTTGCAGTCATAAATCTATCAAAGATGAAACCCTATAAATAGAAGGAATTGAAAGATGAATCCTGAGAAATAGAAGGAATTTGTTGCAGTCATAAATCCATTTAAGATGAAACCTGAGGAAGAGAAATAACTTTTTACTGGATGAACAACTCTTTAGCAGCAACAATTAAGATCTTATTACAGCTTTCTGTGAAAGCCAAGATAGCAGCCCATTCCAAAGATGTCCATAAGTCTGGTTGGGTCTACTTTGGTGCACTAAGGCAGGCCAAGGAGATAACTCTACTCGGCTATAGCGGATAAATACTTCGAGAAAGAAATCATAGCCATAAAAATCTATGTTTTGGAGAAAATTCATAAAAATCTGTGTTTTGAAGAAAATTTATATATAACAGGGTAACCCAAAATTTACCTACCTCCCTGTCTCAATACTCTCGAGTCTCCACCTCTCCTCCCATCATAGGCACCCTCTATCTCACCTGCTATGCTATGATTTTCCTCTCCTCCCATCATACGCTCTCTCTGTCTCACCTTCTATGCTATTATTTTAAAAACATGCCAAACTTCAAAGCCCGCGCATTAACTGAATTTGAAATTCAAATTTCATTCCATGATGTGTGGGACGTGTGATGTTGTGAAGAGGACCACAATGCTCGATTTATGGGACAGTACTGGCATGGGAATGGATACTGGCGAAATGGCCCTGCATGCCCATGTCAAGATGATTCACTGACACCAAGGATGGTCTAACGGATGACAGTGGGAGAAATAAACCTCCGGGAAAAATCATCGATCATTTAGATATTAATGTAAAATTACCAGGTGAAGGTTTGGTAATGGTATTCCGTTCCCTTCTTCTGAAATCAGATTTTAGTGTTTAATGTATTTAAGATATAGTTGGGTTTCTAGTAAACTAACATCACTATATTTACGAAATAGTGATATGACATTTTAATTTATTATTTAAAGAAATTATCCCACACATCAAACCATAAATACTGAAAAGACACACATCAAACCATAAATACTGAAAAGACAATTGATTTTATAAAAATTAATATGCAATGATTACTAAACAAGAAGAGCTGCTAAAGGCAGCAAGTCCCTGCGTTAAGGAGTTGAGTATAATGTAATAGTTCAGTTAAGCAAAATCGCTTAAGATGACGATGTTCAGATTTTGACCGAAAGTTTTGTGTTGTTGATCGTAGGATGCTTTGGAAATGCTTCGGTTATGGAAAACTACTTTGCTCTTGGCACTTGCTGGAAAGCTTTCAAACACTCTCAAAGTAAGTATGCCAGCTGCATTGTGAATTTAAAAAGTTTAAAATTTTGCATTTAAATTTGCCATATTTGGTGAGATATGGTTTCTAAATTCCCATTGAAGTCAGTTTATATACTTCTGAAAGTACTATCAATATTCAATGCAGCATTTAATTTCCAGATATAGTTATAGTGGCCAGCATCAAACTTTGATAGATCGGATTATTACACTACTTGGCATATTTGGTGAGATATGGTTTCTAAATTGCCATTGAAGCCAGGTTATATACTTCTGAAAGTACTGTCAATATTCAATGCATCCTTTAATTTCCAGATAGAGTTATAGCGGCCAACATCAAACTTTGATCAAATTATTACACTACTCACACTCTAAAATGCATCTCACCAATTTCAAAAATTTAAGGGCATAAAGAAAGACGTGTATAATAAAAGACACTGTAGAATGCTCATAAAATTATAGAAACAAAATCATAAAATGCTTAAATATAGTGAAGTTCCATAAGCTTATCAGCAGAAAGACCTTTTCCCCACATGAAGGACACTATTAAAAAGATATAAGACAATGAATATAGAATCGCGCACTGTAAGAAACAACGAATATAAAAGCGTTGAATCTTCCAAAAACAAGGATCTAGGCTCACGTTGTAACTATCCAAAAATAAAGCAACCTTTTTAATAACAATCTTTAAAATGGAGCACTTTAATTATTATTAAAATTTGTCATTTAATATTATTCTGAGTAAGCATTTAATATTATTCTGAAAAATCCCTTTTAGTATAGGCAATTTGAAGTGATAGATAACTTTGTACATTCAAACAAATTATCTGTAATAACTTAACAAAAGCACTTTTTGGATGATTATGAAAGCTTAAAAATTAAAGTTTTTGTTCACATGAAGTTTGAATTCGTTTTGACGACACACTAGAGGATAGCCGCATCACACGTGACCTCCCATGTGTCTCTCTCATGGAGCCATAGCCTTAATAATATCGCCCTCAGCATCATATAGTTACAACAATTCAGAATGATAATTACGCAACCCAGGGAGTAGATTCTGTAATAACAAGCTACAGACCATCAAGCAAAACCGTTGATTCCGAAATGGAGGGAAGGATGATATTGGGGTCTGGCAATTCTCGTGGTGTACTTTTCATTTCTTGTTATTTCGGTATCCTCTGTAATTCATGCCCAACGAAGAAGAGGCAGTCATTATGGAGAGGAGGATGAAAGATCATCATGGCTATGTCTGAGGCTGAAGCGGCTAAGTGCCCAGGAGAAAGGTAACCTTCAATCAATAGCAGGAAGACTGCTTGGATGAACAACTAATGAAATAAATAATTACAGAGATAGAAGGCCGCATGCCGGTAATTCCCATGAATTCTGGGACTAAGGCCATTGTATTTATGTTAAGCCATTGACATTGCTGTGTGCATATTAACACAACAATTAGTTAGTTTGTATAGCAATATTTGCAGCAATGGAAGATTGCAACTGTAAACCATATGACACATAAAAAAACATATAGACCGTTTTTTTTAATGTACTGCAGGTGTTCTAGATTTTTGCAGGTGTTGTAGATTTGTAAACCATATGACATAAGAAAACAAATTGACCTCTTTTCTTTGCACTTGCACGTGTTGTAGATTTTTGCAGGTGTTGTAGATTTTTTCATGGGAACTTGGCCACCAAATTCGTCCATTCGGATAGCCATGTCTGCAACTGCTGGGCATGCATTCTTCTTGGGAGATCCCCATGTGAGAGGATTCTCATCAATCCTGGTAAGTTAGACAGTGAGCACTATCCACCCTCTAGGTTCTCTGCTGGCTTACCATCTACCATCTAGGTTCTAGGTTCTCTGCTGGTTTATTATGGGTGTGTGCAAGAAGTTGAGGGACCTTTTAGATGCAATCTCACTTTTTAGGAACACGCTCACGTTACATATAAAAAGAACGTGCTCCTCTTCCATAGCGCTTGGAATAGTAAATCCGAGCCTGACATGTCAGCAGACATGTAGGCTAGGTAACAATAACGCGCACGTGTTATAGAACTACAAAACACGTACGCGTTTTGTAGTTCAATAACACGTGTGCGTTTTGTAAATTTTAAAAAAAAATTAAAAACACATAGTCCCCCACCCGAGAGTCATTTTCACCGAACAGTATCGCAAAAAGGAGCGTGGAAGAGTGCCGAAGGAGCGTGGAAGAGTGCCCATTCCTCCATTTGAAGACAAATCCTCCGGTGAATTTTCATATTACCAGGTAATTCATTCACCCATAGCTTTTTTTTTCCAATTAGATACTTAAATTACCATTTTTTATTTGTAAATGCAATAAAAACCATAAAAAAATAA
>LPNX010043680.1:0-25000 GCA_001517045.1 Pseudotsuga menziesii
AGCTGACCGACTTAGTCGGCTGATCGACTAAGTCGGTCCCTCGACTTAGTCGGCTGATCGACTAAGTCGGTCTTCGTTCAAGTTGACTTATGTTGACTTGCTCCTTCTACAGTACTTACCCCACGACTTCCCAATTGACCCACAAGGGGAAAGAGATGCGTGGTAGGACTAATTAGAAAACCAGTGTTGTGTATATTTGATTCCATTTTCATTAACTGTTTCATTAGTCATAATAAAATAAACCCCTCCTTGATTCCCCAATTTAGGTCCACTTGGATCGAAAGAGGTTCCTGGAGGGTTTTCTTTTTAACAAGAACACCTACTTTAAAATTTACTAAAAATAACAAAGACTCGAGTGTGTATGCTCTGTACTTGGCTACGGTTCGTCCGATCAGTCAAGATGCATCAAAAGCACTTGAGTGACTAGAATAATTAGGATTCACTCTCCCCAAATTGACAAACCACCAGGCAAAAATCCAGCGCCTCGATCAAACCATTATGGTGGCAAAATACCCAAAGGAAGCGGGAACTCCTGAAAAGTGACCTTGGGCCGCCGATCTCTGTTACACCTTTGGCTGCATTATGAACAACAACCTCAAAGACTCCATTCAGCCCACATTTTCCTTGTGGGTAGCCATGACTGTTTAGTTTTGGACATACTTCAAGTACCCCCTGGGTATATCTGGAGTCCCCTCGCCTAAGTTAAATTATTCATCTTCTTACATTATTTTAAAATCAACCAAGAAACAATTGCACAACATTCATTCCATCACTTGCAAGCACTCTTAATTTTTTTTCTACTCCATTTTCAAGGCACTGGCCAACTGTTTATTTCTTTCAATCTATATGTGATTGGGTGTCATTTTCATGGTTACTTGTGATTATATCATCATGTTATTTGTTGTTTACAATTGTTAAATCGAAACTCCTAAAAAACTTACTGTTTAATACCACCATCATACTAAATAATTTTTCCTTAGTAACTTAATAGGGTCTAACCCCTTGGCTTCGTTAGGAGTTGAGCCTAAATAGACGAGTCAAGAACAAGGCGACAACCTTGACTTGAGACTTGCCCCCAAGGACATAAAGTGTTGTTGCCTTTCACACACCTGGGTTACATGGCATAAATATTCAAGCCACTCGGTGTGTCCTTGGGGGCAAGTCAATGTTTCCGCCTTTAAACACTTGGGTTACGTGGCAGAAATCTTCAAGCCACTCGGTGTGTCCCTGAGTGTTGTTGCCTTTCACACACCTGGGTTATGTGGCATAAATATTCAAGCCACTTGGTGTGTCCTTGGGGGCAAGTTAGTGTTGCCGCCTTTCACACACCTGGGTTACATGGCATAAATATTCAATCCACTTGATGTGTCCTTGGGGGCAAGTATCGAGTAAAGGCTATCACCTTGTTCTGGAATCCTCCATTTAGGCTCAACTCCTAATGAATCCAAGGGGGCTATACCCTATTAAGTTACTAAGGCAGAATTATTTAGTATGATGATGGTATTAAATAGTAAGTTTTTTAGGAGTTTAGATTTAACAATTGTAAACAACAAATAACTTTATAAGATAATCACAAGTAAGCACAAAAATAACACCCAATCACATATAGATTGAAAGAAATAAACAGTTGACAAGTGCCTTATAAATGGAGTTGAAAAACAATCAAGAGTACTTGCAAGTGCTAAAATGAATGTTGTGCAATTGTATCTTGGTTAATTTTAAATTAATGTAAGAAGATGAGTAATTTAACTTAGGCGAGGGGACTCCAGATATACCCAGGGGGTACTTGAAGTATGTCCAAAAGTGAACTTTCATGGCTACCCACAAGGTGCTTGTGGGATAGAACGAAGTCTTAGAGACTATTGTTCATAACGCACCCATCATGGTGTGACAAAGATTGACACCTCGAAGTCACTTTCCAGTTGTTCCCACTCCTTTGGGTAGCCATGAATGTTCACTTTTGGACATACTTCAAGTACCCCCTGGGCATATCTGGAGTCCCCTCGCCTAAGTTAAATTACTCATCTTCTTACATTAATTTAAAATTAATCAAGATACAATTGCACAACATTCATTCCAACACTTGCAAGAACTCTTGATTGTTTTTTGACTCCAATTTCAAGACACTGATCAACTGTTTATTTCTTTCAATCTATATGTGATTGGGTGTCATTTTCGTGCTTAATTGTGATTATCTTATCATGTTATTTGTTGTTTACAATTGTTAAATCGAAACTCCTAGAAAGCTTACTCTTTAATACCATCATCATACTAAATATTTTTTCCTTAGTAGCTTAATAGGGTCTACCCCCCTTGGCTTCGTTAGGAGTTGAGCCTAAACAGAGGAGTCAAGAACAAGGTGACAGCCTTGACTCGAGACTTTCCCCCAAGGACACACCGAGTGGCTTGAATATTTCTGCCACATAACCTAGGTGTGTGAAAGGAGGCAACACTTTTGGCACCGTTGCTGGGGATAAATCTTTTTATTCCCGAGTACGACTTAGCTTAACTTTTTTCTAAACAACTAAAAAGATAGAAAATTTTGATTGATCTAGTCTTTAAAAAACATAAAAATTAAAACTCGATCCATCTGGCGACTCCACTGTCTAACATTCCTTCAAGAATTTCTACCCGAAGAAACCACTGACAATTATTCAATCCTCTCCCTGATCTCAAAAGGTTTATTAGGGAAAGATTGAATAGGTAGACTTCTCGTAGAAACCTTGAAAATTTAGGAGACCAATCCCTCTCAGATATCCATCACATATTTGTAGAGATTCATGTTCACAAATCTCAAGAAATGATGGAATTGTTCAAACCCCTTGGCTTTTCTTAGATAGCAGGTGCTCCCCATGCCATTCCAAAAGATGCTATCAAGAAGCTCCCCATATTTCAGGGAAATAATGCCATCTCTTCCAAGTCTTACCTTCAAAAGTTTGAAAAGCACCTGGTTAGTTATTGCAATGATGCTGCCCATGACCATGACGATGTCAAAATGAAGCTCTTTGCTTTATCCTTAGAATATGATGCTAAAGAATGGTACCTCGACCTAGATGATGATTCATATAAAACTCTTAGTGAATTCCTAGGGGGTTTTAAGAAGAAATGGGGAGAAAAGAAAGAACCAAGACATCTGCTTGCTTCCCTTCATAACATTAAGAAGATGGAGAATGAAACCATGGATGAATTTAACACTAAGTTCAGGTGTGTGTTTGCGGACCTCCCTAAATAAATCAATCCAAAGGATGTCTCCATCCTCATATATTACATCGAAGCTTTCACTGGTGATTTGAGGTACCAGTTAAGAGACAACGAGCCAACCGATCTAAAAACTGCCCAGGAATTGGCCGAGAAAATAGAAGAGAATATGCAATCTTTAGGCAAGTCCAAAATTCTAGGTTACACTAGGGGAAACACTTCATACAACAAATAAAAGGGAAAATCCATTGAATCAGAAGAAAATGAAACCTCTAAAGATCCCATGGAAAAGGTAACATACATGATAAAAGACTTGGTTACTAGTCAAAACCAACTTATGGCAAATCAGTCCGCACAACTGAATCTTATGCACAATGGAAAGAAATAATGGACCTAGGAACTTTTAGCCTAGGTAGAATCAGATGTCTCAAAAGAAGTTTCCTCAGCAAGAGCCTAGGATTCCAAACCAGTTAGACTCAACTAACATGGTAGAAGAAGTAATTCCATGGTGTAGACCCTGTGAACAATTCCACCATGAAAGCACTTGTTATGTTGCAAATCAAGTCATGGAACATGGGCTTCCTGAGGTCAGTAATAAGGAAACAACTTCAAGCGAGCCTAATCATATATACATGGTAGGTCAAGCCTACCCTTTGTCACCAGCTAAATAGTACAAACCTAAGGATGAAACCATTGTAGAATCTTATAGGGTAACATATGATGAAAATTGTAATGTACATGATCGGACTCCTACGTGTTCTCCATATAATGATGACAGTCTGGAAGGTTTACTTCCTTGTGACCTTTTCTCTAAATAAGATGAGTATGAAAATGAGGATAAGTATATCTTGGAGCATGATGCAAGTGATGAATACTCCCTTATCCCCGACAAAGATGTTGATGAGGAGTCCTGGACATTCATGAAAAATCCAGTCTATGACATGAATAAAGAGGAAAATAATGAACTAGAAACTTTTGATGGTTTTGTTGATTTTTCTATCTATGGCATATCTAAAGGAGAGAGCATGGATCATGTGGCCTTGGGAAACTTTGATATGAAAAAGGAGCATGCACTTTATCCATGTGATCGGTCTGAGCCATATATCAGTATCAGTAATGAAGACAAAGAGAACTTGATATCGGAACTTGATATCAGCAATGGGGAATCCATCACATCTAACATAGATGATGGTGATGACTATTGGGATTTTTGTGGATATCTTATTAAGAATCCTATCTATTCTATATCCAGCAAGGGGAGTGTCTATTTAGAAATTTGTGGAAGTCCAATCTACTATACTTCCATAGAGGGAAGCATGGATTTGGAGACCTTGGAAAATCCTAGTATGGAAAAGCAGCATTCAAAACTCTTATATAATCATTCAAAGTCATATCATGTAGAGCCGCACAAAGGTATCAATAATGAAGACATGGAGAAGCAGTGTTGTGAAAAGACAGATGTGATATAGTTAGTAGAATATCAGTCTCAACTATCATCTTCACATATAGAGTTTCCTCATGATTTGTATCCGCTTGGGGCTTATACAGTGAATTATCATCTAGTAAGCCTTGATGATCAGTATGATGGTGTAGTAAATCTGCCTCATCATTCTGATTTGTACATCAACCTTGTCCAATCATGGACAGAAGTAACCTGCGCAAGCACTTACCAGTTTGGGAGGAAGTTTGACGACATTATTCATCCCTATGATTTCCCATCCATCCCGCCCCTTCCGGATCTTCACACAAGTTTGCAATTTCTAAATAAAGTATCCTTACTTTGGCTAGTAACCAAAGACAAGGAAATTTTTTTTATGTTAATAAAATGATTAGGTGGTTATATTGGATATTTTATTACACTTAACCCTTTTTATATCTTGCTTAGAGTAGGAAAATAAGGTCCTTGGAAAAGAGCATTTACTTTCCGCATTTTTTTTTGTACTTAGCTATAATCACACATTTTTTTCATTAGTTAGTTACATTTATTTTTAAATAAATCAGCTTAATGGTTCATTTGGTCTTTTATGTAAAGCTTGTGCTACTAAGGTTTTCTCGTCAAGTCGAGATGTTTTTACAGGGTGTATGAACCAGAGATTCTAGTGTTCTCGTATCCTCTCCTTGCCCTATGACCAGATCTAGCACATGTCCCACAGTTGGAGACAGAATGTTACCACCTAAGTTGTACTTAGTGGTTTTTTTTATCAAGTGAGCCTGGTGAACCGGACAAATATTTTTTGTTCGGATTTCAGAAACATTTGGAAGTTCTTTTGGCAAGTGCTTGTTGTACTATATCACATGTTCATACCCCATGCAGGAATTGTAATAAATGTTCTATCATGATAGTGTCTGTAAAAGACTCAATCTCTTAGACTTTATTTGTTAATCCAATCATCCTAGGGTCTTTTTCCCCTTGGTTATGATTGGTTGTTGAATAAACGACTGATAATTTCTAAGTTTTTCACTCCATACCTCCAAAGCTGGGGTTGTCGGCTTGGCATTTAGGCCTATTGAGGCTATTAGAGTCTATGTTTCAATGTATAAACATGCTAGGCATCATGGTCAAGTCATATGAACATGTCTAAGTTCCCCTAGGTTTTTTCAATTTTTCAATTTTTCAATTTTTTAATTTTTTCAGTGTTTTTTATTAAAATTTAATTTTTCCAAAACATAGGCTATTTTTTAATAGTTTAATTGGAAAAATTGGTTTTGTAATAAAAGTGGGCCAAGTAATCAGTTTTAGTCATGTAGGTGCTCATTTTCAAGCTAAGAGCACCATGTAAATCCATGGACCCACTTTTTTCAGGTTTTGAGTGATTTTCCATCACTCTAGTCAAAAATCCCGAAAAATCAATTATTGATTATTTTAATTAATAAATTGATGAATAATGGAGCAAATCCAAAATCCTAGATAAGTGGATTCTCAGACAATTTGATTGAAATCAGTCAGATCTGAACCAAATTGTCTGGATCTGACAAATCCTTGACTAAAGGAGGTGATTTGGACAGATCTAGAGTTGAAGTTCAGCATCCTTTATGGGGAATTGCACCCTCTCTCTCTCCTCCACACGTGTGGGCTCTCCTGGAAGATCTGTGGATTGATGTGTTAGTCTGTGGGTTGATGTGTCAGCTCAATCAGCCCCCCAATTGACAAGTAGGCATAATTTGGCTTCAGATTAGCATTGATTGACTCTCCCTCAGCTACAGTGTTCCGTCTCCTTAGGATTTGCACCCCCCTGGGATGGATCTCCTATTTTTTATATAAATAAAGCTCAGGCTGCCTCTTCCAAGGTAGTTAGAGTTGGATTGAGGAGTTGTTGCCATTGTAATACTGCTATATTTTTATTGTGAATAAATAAGATTTCGAGGCTATACAATGTAGTGCATGTGTTTGTGTGGATTCCCAACGTCATGCTACTAATGTGGTAACTGCAATTTCTTTCTAATTTCTATGCTGCTTTTGTTTTATGGATTTAAGGATTCGGTTGAATCAAGTAAGGGTGTAAACTAGGCAAGTTATATTACTTGCTCTTGTTTATCCATATTATGTATGCTCAATAATTTCAGATATATGCTTAAATAAGATTATTTTTGCATGATCTTTAATTTTTGTTGCTTTATACATCTATATCTAGATCTCACGAGGTGTTGTGCAGGCTTGTGTTATCTAGTTGCAGGTTCCTGACTGGACGAAGGTGTCAATCAATATTGACACCATTACTTATCCAATAATCTCAAGAATCTGTCCCTCAGTGCTCCACAAAACATCCTCCTTTCATCTTGTTCCATTCAAGCAACGAGCTGAACTTCTCTCCTCTTCTTCTCTTTTCTTTAAAAAAACAATTTTCTTACCTGGTTACTGTGTTCGAAAGATTTGTTATCATTTGGATCTGTTATATAAAAGTAAAATTTACATAGATCTACTATTTCAAAACTCATAGTCTATATCTGAATTCTGAAAAGTATCATTAAGCATTCTAGATCTAGCATAAGGAAATCGTCCGTTTTGCATGGCAAGTTAAAGAAAATCAGTAGGTTGCATGCTCTAGATTTCCTTTTTATGTTTTAAAAAAATTAAATCCAGCAATCAGTGCATATTTCATTGGCTGCACAAACAGCAAACCAATATCCCAAGGAAAGCTTGCTTTCCTTGGTTCCTTTTTCACCCATTTAGCTAGTTTTAACTTAATCTTTTTTGAGTTAAGGTAGGCTGATCCAAAGGTACTCTTAAAGTGATTTTGGGAATATGTTATTCTAACATGCTTTCTGATTTTTAGTAGGTGTAACAAAAAAGACAATAATATTTTGTTCGAAAGTGGCCTCGGGAGCGTTCAAATCCCCCCAGGGGTCTCCCTTTTCACTAAAATTTAGAAATTTTGGAGAGTTGTAAGATCTTGGTTTCAACTCATATAAGGACCAAGGGGTTTCTAATATTTCAGTTTTCTGATATTGTAACCAATAATAATAAAATAAAATCTTTTCTGAGTAGGCTCTTTCAAGCCCGCTCCCCATCCCCCAGGGGGGATTTGCGTCCATTTCACTTTTTTGCATTCTTCACTTTTTTTTGCTCCAGTTTAGTACTTACATGTAGGAATGTATAATTTTATATAATTTTGCATTATTACATATTTTAATTTCAAAATTAATCATACTACTTACGCCACGACTTCCCGATTGACCCTCAAGGGGAAAGAGATGCGTGGTAGGACTAATTAGAAAAACAGTGTTGTGTATATTTGATTCCATTTTCATTAACTATTTCGTTAGTCATAATAAAATCAACCCCTCCTTGATTCCCCGATTGAGGTCCACTTGGATCGAAAGAGGTTCCTGGAGGGTTTTCTTTTTAACAAGAACACCTACTTTAAAATTTACTAAAAATAACAAAGACTCCAGTGTGTATGCTTTGTACTTGGCTGCGGTTCATCCTATCAGTCAAGTTGATCAAAAGGACTTGACTGACTAGAATAATTAGGATTTAGTCTCCCCAAATTGACAAACCATCAAGAAAACATCCAATGCCTCGATCAAATCATTACGGTGGCAAAATACACAAAGGAAGCGGGAACTCCTAAAAAGTGACCTTAGGGCACCGATCTCTGTTACAAATTTGGGTGCATTATGAAAAACAGCCTTAGAGACTCCATTTATCCCACATATTCCTTGTGGGTAGCCGTGACGGTTTAATTTTGGACATACTTCAAGTACCCTATGGGTATTTCTGGAGTCCCCTAGCCTAAGTTAAATTACTCATCTTCTTACATTATTGTAAAATCAACCAAGAAACAATTGCACGACATTCATTCTAGCACTTGCAAGCACTCTTAATTTTTTTTCGACTCCATTTTCAAGGCACTGGTCAACTATTTATTTCTTTCAATCTATATGTGATTGGGTGTCATTTTCGTGCTTACTTGTGATTATCTCATCATGTGATTTGTTGTTTACAATTGTTAAATAGAAACTCTTAAAAAACTTATTCTTTAATACCATCATCATACTAAATAATTCTGCCTTAGCAACTTAATAGGGTCTACTTCCCTTGGCTTCTTCAGGAGTTAAGCCTAAATAGAGGAGTCAAGAACAAGGTGACATCCTTGACTCGAGACTTTCCCCCAAGGACACACCGAGTGGCTTGAAAATTTTTGCCACGTAACCCAAGTGTGTGAAAGGCAGAAAGACGGCGGTGATAATTGGATGTAATGGGGCAGGATGTGAGCACATATTGCATGCAAACACCTGGAAAGGGTGACACTTCTTGACCACATTGACAGAATCTTTGAAGATTGACAGCCAAAAATATCCTACTCTCAAGATTTTTTGGGCTATAGAAAGCCCATATAAATGACCATCGCACGCCCCTCAGTGGTAATCATTCAGCACAACCTCAGTCTCATCATGGGTTAAACAACAACGTAAAATGGAATCTACCCCACGGTGGTACAAAGTGTTATCCACTATAAGTTAGTATTTATATACATGATGTAATCGTTGTCGCTCATCCCATGAAAGGTGAGTAGGGACCTTCAATGTTTTCAAATATATAATGATATCCCCTTACCATAGGTCCAAAGTTGAGATAAGGAAAATATGATCATCGACAAACGTATGCTTGTAAACTTCCTCCTCCTCCACACTTGGAAAATCAGAAATGAGCTCCACAAAGATCAACAATTTCTTTGATTTTGCCGAAGCGAATTCGAGATTGAATTCTTGCAAAATAACAATCCACTTTTTTTATTTTCCCTTGATCATCCTTCTAGTGAGGATGAACTGAAATGGATTGACATGAGCCACCAATAAGGTCTGGCAAAGGAGAATGTAATGTCTCAATCTCTGAACCACATGCACAGTGGCCAAGGCAAGTTTCTCCACATGAGAATAATGGATTTCTGCATTAATAAGGTTTCAGCTCAAATAATATATGACATGCTCATGGAGCTCCTCATCCTCCTGAACCAAAACCATACCAACCATCTCCATGGACGCGACCACATAAATAAAAAAATCATGGCTATAGTCAGGTGGACTAAGCATGGGGGACAATACTAAGGCTCACTTAAGAGCATCAAAGGACTCCTGGGCTCGCTCGTCCCAGCAAAAATTAGTGGCCTTCTTTAAAAGACGCATAAAGCCTTTAGTCAAATTGGAAAAATTAACCACGAATCTTCGCAAGAAATTTTCCATGCCTTGCAAACATCGAAGATGTCTAATATTACACGGGGGAGACAATTGAAGTATTGCCTCAACCTTTAAGGGATAAACTCTTATACCCTCCTTGGATACAATGAAACCTATCAAGCGACGAACTGTCACGCAAAAGATGCACTTATGAGGATTTAACCTAACCTGGTAATGGAATCATCTTTCAAATACTAATCTCAAATGGTATGGATGACACACTCTCAAATGAGAATGAGCAGTAAGATCATCCAAATACACTTCAATAATTGTTTTGAGATCATGAAAAATTAAGGTCATAGCCTGCTGAAATGTGGCTCTAGTGTTTTTAAGACCGAAAGGCATCTTCCAATATGAAAACATACCCCAAGGACAAATAAATGCAATTTTATGTTGATCCTCGGGTTTGATTTGAATTTGATTATATCTGAAAAAACCATCCATGAAGGAGAATACCTTGCTTCCCACACAATCATCCAAAATCTGATCAATAAATGGTGTGGGAAAATTATCTTTAGGACAAGCATGATTTAAATCTCGGAAATCAGTGCATATACAGATTGCTCCCTGCTTCTTATAAACCGAAACATGGTTTAAAACCCTTTCTGTCAAGGGAATGATATAGATAAAACCAACTTTTAATAGTTTCTCTATCTCAGTATTAATAGAGGGTGCTTTTCTAGGATTCACCGCACATAAACGTTGTCGAATGAGCTTCGCATTTGAATAGGTATTAATTTCATGTTCGACAATATGAGGGTCGATACCTGGCATTTTCTCGTATGACCAAGAAAATATGTCACGAAACTCTTTAAACATCTTGGTATACTCCTTGATCTCATCAGGGGAACAGTCTGCCCCAATGTAGACATTCTCAACTTTTCCTGGATCGCGAGAAATATTGATAGGAATGGTAGGTGATAAGTTCGCCATGTTCCCATCAGCCATCTGACTAGGAGAGCTAAATGGAACTGCGGGACTACCAATCTTCTCGCTAAGAATCTCCCTAAAGTCCTCACACTCCATACAGTTAAGCTCCGGAATAAAATAGGATCTATGATGTAACTCTTCCCAAGGTGGCTCAACCCTAGATATTGCCTCAATAATGGCTTCATCTTATGGAAAAACATCATCAAGGCAATCATGTGTGTGAGAGGACTCAACTACCCATGCAGGTAGCACATATGGGTCCTCCTCCTCCATCTGCAAAGAGAAAGGACTTCACTCTGCAACACAATCAAGATTCTCTTGATATGCTATCATTGCTATAGGCAACGACACATCTATTTCGAGAGGTCCATTCGAAGGACTCGGTGAAGGAAGAATACAAGGATATTCCATATGGGTAGTGCGAAAAGACACCAACTTCAACAAAGATGAAGCCCCACCGAAACTAGATCCGATCATAAGAACAGGTGTAGGACAACTAAAGGTCCCCATAAGAGATGGATACATACCCACACCCACACTCCTAGTTGTCGGCTGAGAATGATCGATAATCAGGATAGAAGCTCTTGATGATGCACTAACACTCAGATTATGGAACGATGTCTGATCAATTGTAACAATCTTCCCATTAAATGAAAAGCATACTACTCGTAACAGAGAAGAGGCTATGGCTTGCATACTATACATCCAATTCTGGCCCAGTAAAAGATTGTAGTCAAGGGGCGCATCAACCACCTCGATCTCAACTGCAACGGTCTTCCTTCCCAATTGGACCTTAAGAGAAAGAAGAATCCCATGTGGCCAAAATGATCTACCATCAAAGGCAGTCAACATGGTAGCAAATTGAGACAATTCGGGAGAACCCAAACCCTTCCACCATGACAAAGACATCATGGAAGTAGCAGCGCCTTCATCAATCACAGTGAGTTTGATGGTCATATTAAGACACTCTACATGAATCAAAAGAGACACGTAGTAAGGCAAGTGAGGCTGTAATCCCATGGTTTCAAATTTGATGATGGAAGAAGAGTTATCATCATTAATCCCAAGAGTAGAAAGCAAGGATTTCCTTCACGGCAGACAACTCTGAAGTACTTCAAGTGCGAACATCACATAAGGAGTTTGGCCCAAATCCTCAACAACAGAATAGTTCTGGGCAGCTCGGGCATTAGTATTGTGCCCCGAACGGTTTAGGACTACCTTAGGAATGCGAGGTGCAATTTAAGGTTTATCCATAGGGTTTTTGATATGCAAAGGGCTCTCGAGTGGAGCGGGTTCTTTTCCAAGGTCTGGTTGTGACGAACCATAATATTTCACACGAGTCACAACCTTAGTAGCACATACCATGTTGATGCAACCATGACTAGTATTGGCTTCCGACGGGTTTTGATCTCCGCCGGACGCACAATGAGGATCATTGGTCCTCAAGTTCATATTTTTATTATGGGGTAAAGGATTAGTTAGCACAGCTGGACCCTGTGCTATGAATCTCGAGGCATCTTCCATATGAGGGCACAAGTGAGTGAGGTGGTCCTCCTTACACAATTTGCAAAGAAAATTTAACCTTACGTTTAGACTGCTTGTCCCCCCAAGCATTGCGAGTTTTCTTGTCATTAAAATTGGCATTTTCATTCTTGTTCCCACCCTTATGATTATTTTTACCCTTTTTCTTATTCCTTCTGGGCTGCTGGTCCCTTCTGGTCCAACGATTGCATGGAAAGTACACTTGTTTTTTGGGTGGGTTGAGATGAAGCCATGGCTTTTCTCGAAGCAGATTGATTAATAGACAACTGGCTCACTTGTTTCACAACCGAATCTATAGGTTTGGCACTTGTACAACCCACAATGCCATCGACATGTGGTCCAGGCTTGATCTTGGGATCGAAACTAGAATGTTGAGCATTAGCTATGATATCATACAAAATTCTGGATTGAGCATAGATCAAATCCAACTCCTGTGCCCTAAAGATTGCTTGTTCCTCATTTTGGACTCTGGATGTAGAAACATCCTTCGCGATGTAAGGTAATAACGATTTGAGGAACCATTCAAGGAGAAATTCTGGCGATATGAAGGCTTTAATCAACCTATCTACACCACTCTTGGATATGATCTGAGATATGTGTGGCTTTGTCTTGTCAAAATGTCGACAAGAGTTCTGTACCAACATCATAATGCACGGGTAGCTAGAAGTGATTGAGGAAAGTCATGGCAAGGTCATCAAACAAAATGAATTCCCCCCTTGGTAACTCTATATACCATTTCGCTGCAGGCCCGGTGAAGGTGCATTGAAATAGCCTTAAACGGATTGAGTCGTCGTGTAAGGAATTGGAAGAGCACAAAAGGTGAAAAGTAGTGACATGTTCACTAGGATCTTCTCTTGCTTTTCCCTCAAACTTGGGAATGTCCAAGGGAAGCTTGTTAGGGATAGCCGGCCAAGACAGGTCATGAGATACCGAATCGTTCATGAGTCTTGATAAGTCAGGTAAGTTCAACGTTGCAAGGAAAGTGAGCCTAGGTTGAGCCGGTCTATGCCACTCTCCTTGATAGTTCTGGTTCATATAAGGTTGACTACTATAAATATCATGGCCTTGGCCATAATATCCTGCTCTCGTTTGACCTGTGTAGGGCTGCATGGAAGCATTATGATGTGGTGTACCTTGACTATGCGGTGCTACAAAGCCATAATTAGAGTAGTAAGTAGTTTGTTGATACCCGTACCCATAGGGTTGATAGTCCTATCCATACTATGGTCCATAATATTGTCCATGAGAAGCTCCATAAGGTGTCTCATGGGATGTCCCATGAGAAGCTCCATAATTAGGGATATGGGTAAGTCCTTGCGATGGACCGTGAGATGATCCAGAAACAGGAATATGACCTCTCGAGACAATAGGAGGTACTTGACTCTGAGATACTACCATGCAAGTAGTCGCAGTACAAAAATGGCCAGTAGCAATATTCTGTCCTGAAGGACCATGTGAATGAGGGGGAGGAAGGGTTGTTAAAAATGCATTCGAACGAGTAGGGTTTGAGGATGAAGGAACATGTGAAGGGATGTAAGTCCCTATGGTCACTTTTATCGGTTCTGGTATCCACATATGACTACTAACACTAAGTCTAGGATGGACATGTGAGGTAGCTTCCATTACCGGGATGGAAGGTGCAATGTGACTAGTGCTCCCAAATCTCTTCGCATGGAAAGGAATAGGAGTGCCCCCAGGTGTAGTGCTAGGTTCAATTTATGACTCGGCATGATGTACCAAATCGTGTGCAGGGATATCAGGCATGCCATAACGAATATAACTAGTGCTTGTGGGTTCATGATGAATCTTGTCACCTGGTAACCAATATCGACGACCTATGAATGAGGGATCAAAACCAGAATGTGAAGGTATATCTAGTGATGGATCATATACATGAGTAGAATCTACATCCCCAACTTGGTGAGGTGGAGAAGACATCTCAAGAATCTCATCCTCATGATCTCCCATTGTGTGTGAATCAATGTGAGAAGTAGTCCACCTGGACTGTCTATTTCTCTCTCCCAAAGGAGGAGGAGATGTGGAAGGCAAAAGTCCTACTAAACGATGACAATGGCGAAGTGTCATGCCTGGATGCACAATGAATAAAAAATGAAAAGGAATATATCTAATTACACAAACCCTAGGCAAACTAGCATGCACAGAGCATACACATATACAATGTAAACCCAAATCACAAGCAAACAAGGGTAAGATATGTGAGCTCCCAAATGAAGCAGGTATGTCTCACCTAGGAGAGGCTTAAGACTCCCATACAAAACAAGTGGAGGTTTGTAACCAATTATAGTGGTCCTTAGCTTCAACGCATATAACGACTGTGCTATCTGACCCCTACCTGGCTAGGACACCTGCAGAATAACCTCTACGAAGTACCCTCTTGATAACCTAGGTAAGGAAATTAAGGTCACCTCAATATAATCAATGCTTAGGCAGACAGTCATAGGCAGGATTGACTGTATGGGCAGGGTAGCAAAGCCTAAAACTCTCGAAAGAGCCCCCAGATATGAATACAATCTTGGAAATATCTTCAGTGCTACTCAGTTATGACTAGGGGTCATCCCAATCAATAACCGCTCACACTGCCTCGTGCTTAACTCCCTTGTAAGAGGAGAATCCTGAGAAACACTAATTATTGAAAGTAATTTCACACTCTCACCTGGACAGAAACATAAATGTTTCGTTTAGTGGTCTTGGAAAATTTACTCACAATGAACTATTCCAAGACCCTAAAACCTAATCTTGTTGGTGCACCCTATAAAAGAAAAGAGTGTAATTCATTTTATTATGCGTTGATTTTAATTGCCTTATTACTCAAAAGGGCAAATGATCGTGCAACTAATGCTGTTATGATGCAACAAGAAGTAAAATGCACACCTAACAATCAATGCAAATGCACTGTGTCGAATGAAAAATGGGGTATGCTACTATGTGAAGTGCAAAATTTTCCTTCAAATGAATATGCAATCATTCCTATATGAAAATTTGACTAGTACTTCTCCAAGCAAACCTAATGAAAGTACCATGCAAAATTCAACAATGCAACAATGCATAATGATGCAAAAAGAAAATGTTTTTGTATTTTTTGAATTAAAATGAGATAATAAAGCTAAAGTATGACTCTACAACCCCTAGAATTTGCAAGCACCCTCATATAGCACCCAAGCAAAGTTCTAAGGTAAAAGATACCAAATGCACTAATCCCAAAACAAAAACTAGAAAATGCAATGACAAGAACATTCTAAAAAAATTCAAACTAAAAAGCATCTCTGGTAAGAAACAGAGGTGTATAGAGACTCCAGAAGCATCCAAGAAGACTCAACAATTATCTAAACTCACCCAGCAACACTTAATCTTCCCCCAAAAAGGCAAAAATCAGGGCATACGTGACTGTGTGCAGAAAACCCGTGTATATACACGGATATCCCAATAAAAATTGTGTGTACACGCGACTGTGAAGACAAAACTTGCGTACATGAAGAAAAATAGATAAAAAGAAGGTAAATAGACAAGCTAAGACAAATTTTACTCCTATCAAACACTACTAGGCAAAACATGCCCCCAGACCTGACTCAGAAACAGAGAAATCAGAACAATTAAAGAACATTGAATGCCGATAAAACCCCCAAAGGAAATGACTAGGAACTCCCCAGTATGGTTGCCAATTCTATTACGGAGAAAAAATCCTATGGATTGGGGTACCACAATAGACAAAGTAACCATAGAAATCAATCATTTACCATATGCAAGAGAAACCAAACATCTAACACTAAAGGATCTCGAAACATACCTTATTCCAGATGGTAGATGTAGATCCCCGTTGAGCTTTTCCACTCTCGCTTGTATTGGCAATTTGCTCTCTCAACATTCAACAAATAAGAAAAGCATGCTATATAATGGTGTTAGAGATAATCTATCATATACAATCAATAACATATAAGAATTTAAAAGCATCCATGGATTCAATACTCATTTAAATACACATTAATGGACAGGAAAATATATTTCTATTAATATAAATCATAGATTACAATAGTGACAACCTCTGTTGGCATGTCTGTGAACCAAATAAACTGAGACCTCCACCTAGGCCTCCACCACTTCAATCCTCCATATCTTGATAGAAAGCTCATAAGAAAAGGCAAGCTTGGGAATAACACAAATTTCTCCAAGGGGCAAAGGGATGCAGACTCAAGTATAAGCTCTGGTGACAATAAACTATAGTTTTCTTGCTCTTCAATTCCTCCTATTCAATGTATCCAAAGGGTTCCTTATATAATGCTTCAATGGGGTAATGGAAGGTCAAATCTGAGCGATTTCAAGGCATATGGAAGGCCAAGAGATAAGTGAATTGGATCCACATCAAGGAAAACTCCAAAACTATTTGGCCTTTTGCACACATCTCAATGTATGCGAGTTTGAGGGTCATATCTGCATATATACGCAAGAATAGGTTTAAAATTCGCGTATAGAAAATAATGCATGTTTTTAGGGGTGATCTTGGAAACATCGAAGGTACAAAAATGGTCCATGGGGTCCAAAGAGTTTGCAGAGGGACAGGAAAGGCCATAAAGGTGTGATCCACCATGCGTCGTAAAATCAGTTGTAACAGATTTAAAAGACCTAAAGATGACTTAGATAAGAAATCGGTATGTAATTTTGGATAGGTTAGCAACTAGTGTCCTTAGAAAGAAGAAAAGTAAAGATAGCTCTCTATCCTTGAAACTGATAAGATCTGCCAAATAAAAGGGATGTTATGAATCAAACAAAATTTCTTGGTTAACTGGTATTACATGTTTAAGAAAGAGCACAGTGATAGGGGGAGTCCATAAAAGGTTCTCATTCAAAGAATCACTACAAGAAGGTAAAGAAGGATGCTTCACAATGGTTAGCACCAATTCCAAGTTAAACAAGAAGAAGAGAAGACAAAAAGGCAAGGAGAAGCATATTGGCAGAAGCAGTGTCAAAGTGGAAAAAAATTATGAACTTTATGTCAAGATGGTTACAACAAAAGGGCATAATAGGTTATCCTTTGTCATGGTTGTCAAAGGGGGAGAAGATTTAGGTGTTGTGATCAATGAAAAAGGGGTATATTGTTGGAAATATGGAATTTGGTTGTCATTGATGTCAAAAGGATCTCAGTAATGACAAAGGAATAACCAAGGACATGATATGGCAAGATATGATGACATGGCATGAATGATGATGTGGCATGATTGGTAAATGATGACATGGCATATATGGTGATGTGGCATGTGTGATGAGGTTTGAAAAATACATTATGGTTTTTTGGAAGCTATCAGAAAGTCATTATAGCAGTTTGACATAGTTTTAAAAAATATGCCAATTTGGTGAAAAACAAAAAAATGACTAAGTATAGGAATCTAGTAAAAAACTGTTTTAGGAAAATGCCCGCCATAATTTCTAGGAGAATGTAAATGCCGCACCATAGGGGTTTCTTGTAGATTTTAGTTTTACCAACCTTACCATGTCTTCAGTTTGTCTTGAAAGTTCCTGAGGAAAAAGTTATGAGCCTACCAATACAGGTGTTTAGCAAGCAAAAATGAATAAAACACCTCAGAAAGATGCCCGCCATAATTTATGGGTGAAAGAAAATTATCGCAGCGTATGGGGGTATTATATCTTGTTAATTGGCCTACCTGACCATGTATTCATTTTTCTTTGGAAGTTAATAAGAAAGAAAATATGAATCTGCCAAAAAGGGTTTTAGAATAAGTTTTAGAGGAAATCCTAAAATCAACTAAGTGTTATAACTGGTAATAAAAGGTTAGTTAGAAATTCTAGCCATGCCTCACAGGTTGATGATAAAAATCAAATGAAAGCATATTGATGTAGCTTTTCATAGGTGCACATGACCATGGTCTCAGTTTGATTTAAGAGTCTTTGAGGAGAAAAATAAAGAATTTCCAAAACAAGGTTTTAAGCAGTTTTATTGCTTTAATGTTTGAAAAATTAGTAAAACTGGCTTCAGTAATGCCTGCCAGAGGTTCCTCCTGTAGAAATAAATTAGTTAAAAATGATGGGAATGTTCCTTGTTGAAGTGGATATCCAGCCAAGAATTCATTCTTCCTCTGGGTGTGCACATGTGTGAATTATGAGACTGCCAAAATAAGAAAAAATGTGTTTCTGATTTTCAAAAAGGTTGAGAGCTAATTTCAAATGCCCGCCACATGTCACTCATGTGCCCAAACATTAATCTGATAACATGAGTGTGTTCCTTGGATATCTATCTATATATCCATGGTTTATTTTTCCTTTATGGTGATCACATGAGAGAGAAATCAACTTGCCAAAATTGAGAAAAATCATGTTTTCCTGTTAAAGTGAAATTTGTCTAAATGTTAAAACCAGTAATAAAAAGTCATTTTGGCAATGCCTGCCACATGTTGTTCTTGTGCCCATGAATTCATAAGATGACATGGATTTGTTCCTTGGTTAATTATCCACCTAGCCATGGTTTCATATTTTAATATGGGGATCACACGTGTGAAAAATCAACTTCCCAAGTTGAAGAAAAATTCTGTTTTACACAGAATCTGAATATGACAGTAATAAATATGAAAATATCTAAACAAGTTTTTATTAAAATTGAGCAGCTAAGTCAAATTAACAAAAATAAGTTAATATGTTATGAAATAAAAGGTAGGTTGTTGGGAGAGGACATACTACAGGAAAATAAATGAAGATATAAACAGAGTTTTTAAAAAGGAGCAGCTATAGGAATAAATTGGACAGAGATGATCAATGAAGGACCAAGGTTAAATGAACTAATTAAATTTAACAATTAAATAAACTAACATAATTATTAAATAAAGATTAACATAGAGATCTGAAAGGGCATGAGACTGTTTGAAAAATATGCAATAAATAAATAAAAAGTAAAAGAATATAAAAACATAATTATTAATTAAAAGTTAAATATATAGAGATTTGAAAAGGCACATTTATGAAGGGATGCGACCATAGAAATAAAAACACATGATTGTATATAAATAGATTTCTGAATAGAAGAAATTGTGTCTCGGTGGATCATTATTAATATATTGGTGGATACTCTACCATTGATATGGACCTTGTGTTCATACAAATAGATTGGTGTTTGTAATCAGGTTGGAGCCTGAATGAGGATTGGATTCCTCTCTACATGCTAGGTCATGTATGCAAACTGGGTTTTGCAGGAAATTTGAATCTTTCTAGGAAAGCTGGGTCGCTCCATCTAGTTGGGTCTAGATAAAATTATAATTTGGAAACAAGAATTTTATTCAATAAAAGAAATTGATATTGATATGTATTCTTCATATGTATCATTATGTTCATAATATATATGACTGATTATATTAAGTGATTTGGCAAGATATTTTTAAAGTTTTAAATAGACACTAATTCATCCCCCCCCTCTCAGTGTCTGAGACCTGTTTCATCCATCTGCAATCTGATTGTGGAAAGGACCTTCGCGGTCGAATGATTATGGAAGTCAATTTTTGGGAAATTGGGAATTGCATACCCGCAACCCACAATCTGCAACTACGAAAATAATCTTGTGGAAAAGGAAATTATGGAAGGATTCGAATTGCAGAAAATTTGTTGCATAAACTCAATTTGTAAAATATTGAGTTGAGGAAACGATGAGGTTGCGGAAGCAAGTGTTATATTTTTATCATTTAAGCTAGCATTATCTTAGGATATTTAACTGAGAGAATAACAAGCACAACAATCAAACATAAGAGACAATGAACACAAAGTTTTTCCTCGGGGAAACCATAAAGGAGAAAAACCCACAACTTCCTTAGAGATAGAATCAACACCAAAAGAAAAACCCCAAAAACAGTAAGATGATCTCCCGACAGCAATAGTCTCTCTCTCTCTCTCTCTTGTCCCAGCAACTTCTTCTCTCTCAGTTATGCACTACAACTGAGTGTGATTGAATGTGTGTTAAATAGAGAAGCTCCCTCTCTAGTTATACTAATTCCTGACTTGACAATAACTCACTAGGGACGAATTCTATAGGAGAGTCTAATAACCCTAGGGCCCCACAATTGTGGGGAATTTAACCCTTGATCAGTAAGAGGGTTACCCACAATGACTTTACATGACTTGTTTACATTATTGAATCTCTCAATAGGAACATCGGGGAATGACATGACTCAAGTACATTACAGACACTTCCCAAAATAAACATTGGGGTACAATACATAAGATATACAAGTGAATACATTCCAAAGTTAAAAATACATCAACACTCCCTCTTAACTAGGAAGTTATTATCTAGACACAATTTATCAACACAAGTCTTCTTCTCTGTATCATCTGTATCATCATCGATTTCTTGTCATATTCATCTTGAATTCATCTTCATCTGGATCTAGATCATCACTCGATCTGGATCGTCACTGCTGGATCATCACTAGATCTTAATCATCACTAGATCTAGATCATATTTGGGTCATCATCACTAGTGCTAGCTCTTGATTCTTCTTGTCACACAATTTTCTACAGAGCAAGCCCTTTTTCATGCTGGTTGTAGGCCTAGCCTTCATGCAGGTCTTTATCATCTTCAGCACTTATATCTGGCCATGGAATGAACCATATCCAAAAGGCGTGCCCAGCACTTACATTTGACCATGGGAGGAACACATCCAAGAACCATGTCACAAAGGCATGCCTAGCACTCACATCTAACCATGGGAGGAACACATCCAAAACCCATGTCAGAAAGGCCTAGCACTCACATCCAACCTCATCTTATCATAAAAGCTTTGCACTTATGTCTGACCATGTGTAAACACATCGTGCCAGAATGGTTCTGCACTTACATCTGACCATGTGTAAACACATTGTGCCAGAATGGCTCTGCACTTACATCTGACCATGTGAGAACACACCACATCGAAATGGCTCTCAGTCCTAGTCTAAGTATTCCTGGTAACTGACCAGGTACCTCCATTGTCCCATAGAATCGAATTCAATGCTTATATCTGATCATGTGGGAACACATCCCACAGTCACCTCAGAATGGCTCAAAACTTACATCTGTCATGGAAGGAATCAATCCTCTCACCATGACATAATGGCTCATCCCTTACATTTGACCATGGAAGGAACCAATCCTCTCACCATGTCAGAATGGATCAAAGACTCATCACTTCCCCTTGGAGGGAACCTCGATCTAGAGAACACCAAGTTTCTCCCTGAAGTATTCAAACATCACTCTAGCCAATGGCTTGGTCAACACATCAGCTATATATTCATCCATCGCAACATATTGGAGCTTCACTTCTCCTCTCTGCACCATATTCCTGATATAGTGATATTTGATCTCGATATGCTTCGACTTGTCATGGAACATTGGGTTATTAGACAACTTCATGCAACTTTGGTTGTCACAATATATACAAGTAGCATCCAACTGGAGATCAAATAAAGTAGACAATAGCTTCCTCAACCATACTGCCTCGCAACTAGCCAAACAAGATGCAACATACTCTGCTTTAGCTGTACTCACTGCCACACAAGATTGCTTCCTACTAAACCAAGAGATCACACCTGATCCCATACTAAAGCAATATCTTGAAGTGCTCTTTCCATCAATGGAACTTCCTACCCAATCTGAATCAACATAACCTTCCAGGTTAATCTTCTGATTCACCTCATACTTGAGCCCATAATCAACTATACCCTTTAGGTACCTCAGAATATGCTTTGTAGCAATCAAGGGAACATGTCTCAGATCTATCAGGAACTGGCTCAAGGTGTTCACAGCAAAGAAAATATATGATCTCGTATTCGTTAGGTACATCAAGGACCCAATCATCTGACGATACATCATGGAATCAACCGCTTCTTATGAAGCATCACTCAATAGCTTTAATTTCGATGCCATAGGTGTGGTCATGGCTTTGCAATCCATCATCCCAAAACTCTTCAGGATATCTACCACATACTTCCCTTGTCCTAGGGAAATTCCATCTGCATTCTGGCACACCTCCATGCCTAGAAAATAGTGCATCATACCCAAGTCCTTCATTTCAAACTCGACAACAAGCTTCCTCTTCATATCAGCAATCAACCCATCCATACCTGTTACAAACAGATCATCTACGTACAGTAGGAGTATCACTGGGTTACCATCTTCAACCTTGTAGTACAGGTTGGAATCTACTTTACTCTTGGTAAAGCCCAAACTGGATAGGAAGCTATCAATTTTCCCGTACCATGTCCTGGGTGCCTGTTTCAAACCGTACAGGGATTTCTTCAATTTACACACATGATTCTCCCTATCCTGTGTCTCAAAACTGAGTGGCTGCTCCACATACACTTCTTCTTCCACTACACCATTCAAGAAAGTAGTCCTGACATCCATCTGGTGTATCTTCCATTTCATTACTGCAGCCAGAGAAAGTACTGATCTGATGGAAGTGTATCTGGATACAGGTGCAAAATTTTCTTCATAATCTATTCCTTCTTTCTGGGAGAATCCATGAGCCACAAATCTTGCTTTATATTTGTCTATGTTGCCATATACAGCATGCTCGATCTTGTAGATCCATTTGGAAGTTACAACAGAATTCCCTTCTAGTATTGGAATAACATCCCAAACATCATTCTTCATGATCGATTGGTACTCTTCGATCATAGCATCCTTCCATTATTTTCTTTTTGCTGCTTCTTCATAGTTGGAATGTTCTTTATCGATGAAGTCACATAATAAGGCTACATAACCGGAGCATGACCTGGTTCTTTTCCTTTCTCTGTGATTTTCTTCTGGATCCCCATATTTTTCTGCACCTTGGATAACTTCTCGTACCCAATAAGGTTTCCTCTTATGAGGATTCTTCTCCTGAGGTGGATCTATATATTCTTGAGGTTCTTTTAATTCTTGATCTTCTTCTCAAATTTTTTCATTCATGGTTATGTCATGAATTATGGGTACTTCTGTTTCTTCAGTTTCTTCAGCAGATCTCTTTCTGGATTTGTTGTAAGCTGAGTCTTCATCAAATGTTACATCCCTACTAATGTCGATCTTCTTGAATCCTGGGAAGTATATTCTGTAATCCTTTGAGTTTCTAGAGTATCCCACAAATATACCCTTCCTTCCTGAAGGATATAACTTTGTTCTATTTTCTTTCGAAATATGTATGTACACTGGACAACCGAATATTCTGAGATGGTTGACTTCTGGTTTCTTGGCGGAAAAGACTTTTTTAGGTGTCTTGTTCTCAAGTACTTTGTGTGGAGTATGGTTCTGTACATACACCGCAGTTCTGGCAGCTTCTTCCCATAGTTGCGTGGAAGATCTTGATCATGAAGCATGGCCCTTGCAGCTTGCATGATCGTTCTATTCTTCCTTTCTACAACCTCATTCTGTTATGGATTATATGGAGTGGTTAAATCCCTCTTAATTCATGAATCTTTGCATAATTCTTTGAATTCATTTGATGTGTATTCTCTTCCATTATCTGATCGAAAGGTCTTGATCTTCTTTTATGTGTGGTTCTCAATCAAGGCTTTGAATTCCTTGAACTTGCTAAATAATTCATATTTTTTCTTTAAGAAGTAAATCCATGTCTTCCTAGAAAAATCATCAATAAAAGAAACATAGTATACATACCCAATTAATGAACTGGATGACATCGGACCACATACATTGGAGTGAATGATTTCCAAGACTCCTTTTGCTTTGCTCTCGCTACTTGGAAATGTCTTCTTTGTGTTCTTTCCCTTCACACATCCTTTGTAGATATCGTCATTTTTTGTTTGAATTTATGGAAGTCCTTCAATAGCTTTTCTTGCAAGTGGTAGTGCCCTGTAGTGCACATGTGCAAGCCTTCTATGCCAAAGTTCATTTGGCTCTACTGATTCATGGACCAAAGCTTGTTCTGGTTGGCCCTTCAATTTGTATAAACCTTCTTGTTCCCCAATCACTACTGCATCATCAATAGTCTTTCACTTTCGCCACATGATAACTTGGCCATCTACAAATGCAAACCTCATGCCTTTTGCATCTAATGCAGATATGGAGAGGAGGTTCTTCTTTAGACCTGGTAGAAACAATACATCCTTCATCTTTATAGACTTTCCAGAATCTACATTATCGGAGGATTCCCCCTACCTTTTATTGGATACTGGTATTCATCTCCAAGTTTCACCTTGTGGGGCGATTCATATTCGGATAGTTTCACAAAGGATTCTTTGAATCCTGTCATATGTTTGGAAGCCCCACTATCTATAAGCCAATCATTTCTTCCATGTGTGATGTTTCCTGTGAGAGAAGAAATCAAAACATATTCTTCAACACTTGAAGAATCATCAATGTCTTGTCTGATTCTCTTCTTGGAAGGCTCATCATCTTCTGCAACATGAGCACGATGTCTTTTCTTATTTCCCTTCTTCTTGAGAGATATATCTTTGTTTCTAGGACAATCTCTTGCAAAGTGTCCTCTTTCATCACATGTATACCAAATGAACTTAGACATATCTTTTGATCCAGGGGGTCATTCGTCTTTAAAGATATACTAATCCAAGATAAAGAGGAAATGGTTCAATGGAAAAAGAAAATGGTACAATGGTAGCCAGGTTTGGTAAAACTCAAGACTTCATCACCTTTGAAAATGGGATC